>JAJOOE010024038.1:0-11568 GCA_036250405.1 Solanum raphanifolium | reverse complement strand
TTTTGGGAGTAGTATCGAGCACCGAATTGGGGGAGCGTTCAAAGAACCCACAGCCCCCATAGAACCATGTTAGCCACCATGGGTAGAAAAGGATCATACTTTTTAGATGAATCCTTTTCCAGATAGACTAGTGGATCCATTAGGCAGTCAAGTCTCATACCTTTGGCCGGGTGTAAGATGCTCTGGCAGCGTGAGGTCGATCGTTGTATCATCACTATAGCTCTTAAGTGATGGTTGTCGGTTAGAGAAACTCCCACAGCAGTTATTGTATTTTCATACACATAAATTATTGTATTTTTATATACATTAGATCATTGTATTTCTATATACATCTCAGGCTTATTGTATCTTTGTATACACTCAGAGTTTATAGCATGTTTAAAGCAGTCTTTCTCTATATCGCACTTGTTTTAAATTGCCTTATATTGAAAGAAGTCAGTCAGGTTGAGTTGAGCCAGGTAAGCTATTCAGTTCCTTCCAGATTTCCTTCTAGCCTATGTTGCTTAGTTCTCCAGCTCGCATACTCGTACATTCTATGTACTGATGCTAGTTGGCCTGCATCTTATTATGATGCAGATTCAGGTACCCCGGATTAGCATCCAACACGTCGTTGATCCAGCTGAGCAGTTCAGAGTCAGTAGTGAGCCTCCTTGCTTTCCGGAGGACTCAGTTGTTTTGTATTCTTAGTTTTGTTTTATTAGGATGTTGTGGGGTCTGTCCCAACATCCATCTCAGTACTTTAGAGGCTTCATAGACAGTTAGTCAGTCAGTTAGTTTAAGTCTCTCTTTTGTGTTTATATATGTAAATATTCTATTTTTGAAACTCGAGTTGCCTTTGTGGCCAGATGTTATAAGTTAAGTTGTTTTGTAACATTGCGTTTGCACTAAGTTATTCTGTTGAGTTAGGTTTCCGCTGAGTTAAGAAAACCATGCCAAGGGTTCGCTTGGGGCCAGAAATGGTCTCCGGGTGCCGGTCCCGCCCAGGGTGTAGGCTCGGGGCGTGACAAATAATGTAAAGAAAAATGATTTATAACATCTTATCATTTATCCTTCAATCAATAATCTTTCTAGTGCATGTTAACTGCTTCACCAAAAGGATTGTTAGCCTTATAAAAATGTTGCAATTTTAGAAACATGAGCAATTAAAAGGGAAAAAGATGAACAACATAATTTGCTTTAATTACTTGTTCATTTTGTATTAATAGAGGCTAATTACTAGGCCAGTTAATGAAGGAAGGTAGTAAGTGTTAAATTTGACAAGATTCAAAGATGAATTAATGTGAAGATTTGGTAGGGAGATAATTCTTTAATATTGGTACAAAAGTCAAGATAGTAATTCGTAGGTGAAATTTAGGTAAACCATAAAATGGTTTCACAAGTTAAACCTTGACATATTGACACAATGTGATGTCATGGATGACATCAATAGGAAGAATTCACTCCTATAAATAGATAGCTCCTAATTCATTTGTAACACACCTCTCAGTTGCATTCTCATCTTCTAAGTCATTTGTTCTTTTTTCTCTCTTGTACTATTTCACTTGTACTCTTTTGGAGTGAAATAAATATTGGTTGGCTGTGCCCGAGGAGTAGGAAAAAGAAACCAATTTTTTGCCGAACCTCACAAATTCCTGGTGTTCCTTTTATTGTTGTCTCATTTACTATTTATTAGCTACCTTTAGATATAGTAGTTGTGATTTCATCATGCTCTGTATATTCGGCTTCTGCAACAATTGGTATCAGAGCAAATGTATTATCTGGGTATGCTTTGTGGTTGCAACACAGTCTGAACTTCCACATCATAAAAGATTTACTTTGGTCTTTGCAATTTTAGCTAGTAAATAGTATTTGTAGCAAAAATGGGAGACAAGAAAAATAATGAGTCCACATCGAATGTCAATAATACGTCATCATTGGCGTATTCGCTTATGACAAGAATTGTGTCAAATGTGAAATTTGCAGTTGAAATTTTTGACGGGTCAGGACATTTCGGAATGTGGCAAGGCGGGGTCCTTGATGTCCTTTTCCAACAAGGGCTAGATATTGCCATAGAAGAAGAAAAATCAGACAGTGTAGGAGAAGAAGATTAGAAGATTATCAACCGTGTTTCTTGCGGTACCATTCGATCTTACCGTGCAAGAGAACAAAAGTATCCATACACAAAGGAAACATCTGCAAATAAATTATGGAATTCATTGGAGGAGAAATTCTTGAAGAAAAATAGTCAAAATAAACTTTACCTGAAAAGAAGATTGTTACGCTTCACTTATATTCCTGGGAGCACAATGAATGATCACATCACCAGCTTTAATAAGTTGGCGATAGATTTGCGGAATATGAATGTGACTTTTACGAATGGAGATATGGCCTTAATGTTGTTAAGTTCACTTCCCGATGAGTCTGAGCATCTTGAAACTACGTACTCTATTGCGTGGAAATGATGAAGTATCTCTCAAAGAAGTTTGTTCTGCCTTATATAGTTATGAACAAAGAAAGAGAGAAAAATAAAAAGGCGGAGAAACAGAAGCTCTGATTGTAAAAGGTCATTCTCAAAAAATCATATGAGAACGAAGAAAGGGGGATCTAAGTCAAGATCCAAACTCAGCAAATATCTCAAAATCATGTTAGGGAAATCCTGATCGTAAAAGAAAGGGAGATGAGACCCCAGACTCTCGTGTAAGCGAAGGACATGTTTGAAATCGCGACCTTCGCATAAGCGAAGGCCGAGTTTTTCTGGGGTTCACTTTTCCGAACCAGAGGTAGCTTTTGCGACATCAGGGAGAGTTTATGCTTGCCATTTTGGGGTTTTACCCCATTTTTCCCTATTTTGAGTTTTGAAATATACTTGAAGGCAATTCTGAAGAGATTTCTTATGCTAAATCATTTGGATAAATCTTTGTGACCCTAAAACTTCAATTCCATTTTATCACTTATAGATTTTAACATCAAAACTTGAATTTTGATTGGCAAATGGCAATGATTTTCAAGAGCTTGAAGTCTAAAGTAAATGGTGATTGTGAACTGATTTTAATTCCTTTTTTGAAATGGTTTTCACCAATGAGTTCCAAATGCCTTGGGTAATGTTTTCAAATGAAGATTTTTGGATTCAAACTTCATTTTTGAAATTGGGTTCTTGAGTTGATATGGCCCTTTTTTCAAAATGTATGATTTGGGTGTTGTTATTTCCCGAAGCTTATTGTGATTACTTGATTGAATTAGGTTGTGTGGCTTTGGACATCGTTGAGAAAGGAAAGACTCAATTCTTGGATTGACTTTTGATTGAATTGAGGCAAGTGATCGTAAAACTTGTAGAATCTTGTATTTTTCTTCATTGTGTGTGTTGGGGAGTAATGAAAATAGGGTGATGAATCCATTTATTCCACTTGATTAATCTTAATAAATAAAAATGGGATTAATAAAAAAGGCAACATGTTGATCATAATGCTTTGTGAATTGCCTTGTTGGGGACCCTAAGTTGTCGACTGATGAAATGTTTTGATGGCATTATTTTGGACTTGAATTGCTTGAGTTGTTGTCATTTCCTTATGGTGTGAAATTACTTATTTGCATTGATTTCTTTGCACTTTGATGAGACTTGTGATGATTAGGACAAAGAAAAATGGTTCTGGTAAGTGATATGATATAAACACGAAGGGAAATGGTTCCAGATAGTGATATTGTGCCAAAGGGAAATGGTTTTGGCAAGTGATATGATATAAAGACGAAAGGAAATGGATTCAGCAAGTGCTACTATATAAAGCCGATGGGAAATGGTTCTAGCTAGTGATATTGTGCCGATGAGAAATGGTTCCGGCTAGTGATCTACTTGATACTTGTGATTGACATACTTGAAACTTGTTGGTTGTTGAATTGTGATTGTCAAGCCTTGTGAAATTGAAAACTATTAGGTAGGTCTGATTTCTATACGGTTTGTAGTTGAGGAGGTTCGATTGGGATGAAAGGAGTACTGATATTCAAGCCTAGTTTTACTTTGTTTAGTAGGTTTCTTGTTGAGTACCATGTTGTTTGGTACTCACTCCTTGCTTCTACATTTTTGTAGGTTTCGAGCCCGGATCCTTGTGGTTGCTCTTCTTCTATGTTCGAGGCTTTCGAAGGACTTTGAGAGGTAGCTGCTTGTCATCCATGCGGGGCCTCTTGTTCTTTATCTTATCTTTTGTTCAATTCTAGATACAAAGACATTGAGACTTGTACTTATCTTTCAATTCTTTTTTTTTATTAGTGGCTTGTACACGTGACACCCAGGTTTTGGGGGTTATATTAGAATGACTAAGTTTCTCGTTCTTATGTTATTCTTGTTTTACTTTCTGCATTTCTTTCGTGTTGTTGGGTTGAGGCTAACTTGTCTTGGTCGGAATAGACGAGTGTCATCACGTCCATTTTAAGGTTGTGACACCATCATACTTTACAGAAAAATATGAATAATAATCTTACTGAAGGTGGTACCTTATGATCCACTTTTTCATAATGTCTACTACCTTAGTTTAAATAAAATTTTGTATGATTCAATTAAAAAGTTCCATATAGATACAAGTTCTTTAACGACCTAAAATAAAGATCTAATGAATAGATTTGGTTATACAATATCGAAAACTAATTAATTAATTAGAAAAATCTTTACTATGTTTAAATATGGAAATATTATACTTCTAACATTAGCCTAATACTACCCCAAAAGTACACATTTGAAACAAAATTTATTATCCGATAGCAAAAAAAAAGGGGGGAAATATCCAAAATAGGTTTGTTTGAAATTTTCATATGAAGATGTATATGTAAGAAGACTTCGACAGTACGTAGTCTATAGAAACTCAAATGGAATTAGAAACGTCCCGTCAATGGAGAAAACCCACAAAGTCATTGTTGCCATTCTCCATCCTTCCACCACATCTCAATACTGTTATCCTCTTAAGGCTTTCAGTAAATTTTGTCTTGCAAATCAGGTCAGTTTCAAAATCTAATCTTGTTTATGTGGAGTCAATTTACCTTGAGAGCGTAGTTTCTCTGGTTTTACAATATGATCAGGGACACAACAACAATGAAGGGTGCGAAAGCTCAGCTGGACTAAATTGTGTAAGTAGATCTACATTGCTTTTACTTGTCATGGGACATATCAGTACGGTGCTTTTATAACTAATTTGTATTACTGAACTTTCAGGAGGTGAAAGGTGATGTTAGAAACAATTGATTCACGCCCCATACTGATTGCAGATATCAAAATCACAAGGCGTGGTTTTTCCCTGTTCTCAACGATCGTTATTATATGCTAATGTTATTTCCATGTTGAGATTGATCTGGGTAGAAGCTAATGTCAAATTTGTTAGGTTGTTTCTTCAATATTTTGTCGTGATTTGTTCAATTTGTAATACTTTAATTAGTTTTAGAGTTTGTGGAACTCTGTTTATTTGAGTTGTTTTTGAAAAAAAAAAAACGTTTGCAAACTCCATGTATCACATCTTTAGAAAAAAGTCAAACAATCAGAGTTTGCAAGAGCTCAAAAGAACAGCAAGCATATAATTGAGAAGGAAACAGGAATTCTTAAGAAATTAGAAGCCTATGACAACAGTAGAATCTTCCAACTAAATCCAAAGGGACCTTTATACTCTTCAATTTTTTTCGGAACAATTGTGAAAAAGACCAATACAAGCTAAAGAGCAACGAATCTCAGAACCACGTTCTAGGAAGGGTGTCAAAAGGATTACGCCTCCAATAAAAAGCAGAATCTAAGTACACACAAAGCAGTGCAAGATAGTCACTTGTAATTGAATACTTACCACTGGCAGTAAGGAGGAACTCCCCCTGTGCAGGCTGTGCATACCGTTCAGTGAATTGATCTTCCTCCAATATCAGCTGTGCTGTCCAGAGGAGCTTTTTGTGTTTACTCGGTAACTTTTTTAATTCGCACCATAGATACCCTTCACTAAATCCTGAGAAAATGACAAGGAGGTAGTTGACAAATACACCCAACCCTTTTCAACATCCTCATCTTTGTCTATCTGATGCTTCAGTGGTCAACTCAAATAGAGTGTGCATGTAAGGTTCAAGCAGCTCATATTATGTCGAAGTCAATAGTAGAAAGCAATTACCCGGTGGAATGCTATCCTCAATCTTCAAAAAAAAAAAATTTATCAAGATGTAGATCCTTAAGTCTCAGGCTTCAAGGAAAACTCAGTAGGATACATATCATCAAATGTCTCAAATTCAATTTTCTGTTTATCAGAGCCATATTCCATAGAAGTAGTAGTACTGTACCTCTTTGACATATCTCTTCGGGAACAGTCATGATGATTCATCAAACAGATTGACTTCGCTGCATTCAGGGCCTGGTGATTCTTCATCAAACATTTCGATTGGAGTCTCGGGTTGCAGCTCTGTGACTACCTTTGGGCAGCAATTATGGAAAAAATTGTTGAATGCCTTAGGTGACCTACAAAGCTAAAGGCGGAAGAAGTTTCCTCTACTAGTTTGGTGAAAACTTTAGTAGACATTTCATCAAACATATTGTCCACATGGCTTGAGAATTCTTCGGCCAAAGGAGAAGCAATCTCTCGGCTAAAGAGCTGTTGATACTTAAGTAAACATTGATCCTCCATCTTCTATAGCAAAACAAGAATACTGGTGCGATACTGTTCGTTTCCCTCAATGCAGGTTAACTTAACTTAAGACACTACATCTGAATATGTAATTACGTATTGCACAAATATTGTCATTTTATTAATATTTAAATTTTAAATAAGGATATTAATAGTAGAAGGCAAATATAGTCATTTTATTACTATTTAAATTTTAAATAAGGAAATTAGTAGTATAACGCAACTTGGACTAGGTAAATATTCTATCAGAATTTTATTAGCATATTAACTCTAAAGGAAAAATTCTTTTGGAAAGAAAATTTGGCCAGAATAACATATTTCACACTATTATTTTACTTTTTTGAACATTTTTACTCTTTTAACTTTAATACCTGTTAATTGAAAAATGGAAAAGAGATCAGTTTATTTTAAAATAAAAAGGATATTATAGACTTTTTAAATTTCTGGCCAAATTCTGGTCAAATTTTCTGGCCATTTAGCATTACCCCAATTATAAAAAATGTCTGACAGAGTTGGGTGGAAATTGCAGAAGCTAGATGAAAAGCCTGATTAGGAGCAATATTAAGAAGAATTCTAGAGATCAGCCCACAGCTGACATATTACCTGAATCTGTAATTCACAAAATACTCTCTTATCTTACTTTTAAAAAAGTAGCAGAGCTGAGTATTCTCTCCAAAACATGGCTACAAGCCTGGTTGACTCATCCCAACTTGAAATTCAAAGTTGGTTCTTATTATGAAAATATGGTTAAAATTATGGAGAGATACAGGGACGGAAAAATTCCTATTGACAAGTTTGAATTTATCAACATTGTGATATTTCATTATCTGATATTCATGTGGTCAGTTGTCGTTCTTTGAGAAAGCTTTCTCTATCTAAAGTAACTTTAGACGACAACATGCTACAAACTCTACTCACTAGTTGTCGATCACTTGATTGTCAATTTAATCATTCACCATTGTCCTGGGTGGAAAAAGCTTGAGGTGCGGAATCTTCAAAAGATTAGGTCAGAGAAATATTGAATAGCTTGTTATAATCCAAGCACCAACTCTCCAACACTTGTCTTATTTTAGTTCTTATTCTTTGGAAGAATTGGCTATTGTTAAATGTCACAATCTGAAAACTTTAGAGGTGTCATTTATATGTGCTGGATTTATCGAGCGCCTTATCTCTAGATCTCAATTCCTTGAGAGTTTTATATTAGAGATGGCGTTGCTTCACGAGGTGTTAACATTTGCAGGGGTACTAAATCCTTAAGGGCCTTGAAGATTCAAAATTGTCAGAACATAGGAGTGATTGATGCTCCAAATTTGGTATCACTTGAGTATGAAGGATATTGTATTCCGCATCTTAAATTTGCAAAAGAATCAAGCAAATTGAAGAACTTCATTCTTCATTCTTGTTTGTACGATTTGGATGCTGAGTGGTTTTGTCGGTTGAGGGAATTTCTATCAAACTCAATCTCTTGCTCTCAAGTTTCACTTCATATTGCCAAATTCAGTTAGATCAATAGGAAGCATTTGAAACAACACCATAGAGTTGCTACCTCCAAAGTGGACGTTTTGGATGCAAATATAAAGTCAACAGAGGATTCTCCAACATTTGTGGATGCTTTGTTATGGAGTTGTCATCCTAGGAAACTCAACATATCATCAACAGTCAAAATGATTATATATTTCATCGATCGGTTAATGTATATGAAGAATTCGAGTCATTCTACTTCTCATGGAAGCAAGCCTCAACTTGTTCAATTAAAAGAAGTAAAAGCCTACAAATTTGATGGGAAATATGAGAGCTGGCATCCTGTGGAACTCATAATCGGGGAGTCAAAAACAATGAACCTTGAAAAAATGGAGAAATTTTATTTTTTATTAGATTGGTGATAAATTTTATTTTTTATTAGATTGGTGATGCAATTTATTTTATTGCAAATTGAATGCATTTATTGCAGAATTATTTTTGTCTTTTTGACTTATAAATGTTGTTCTACTTGGTAAATATTTCTCTCTTGTTAGTCTGCACGACCTAATGATTTACTAACTTAACTTTTCGTTTAAGTGTGAAACAGGTTGCCTAATGTGTTCTAGCAAAGCAGTAAGGACAGTAAATAAAAAATATAATATTTTTACGTGAAAAACACCCGGCTCAAAAGTGTAAAAAACGACGACCTATTCCCCTACAGGATATAACTTCAATTTCACTAAATCATTGAGCCTCCACAAAAAGCAGATTACAAGCCTATGTAACCTAAGCAATTATGAATTATAATTCCCAAACTTCAATACAAACCTCCCAAGGTATGTGTTCCCAACTCTTCGAGTTATCACAACCTAAAGAAAACACACCTAATTGAGTTTATAACTCACTGAACTAAGATTACATCAAAATTTAATCACAAAGAAAAACTCCTAACAGACTATGTGTTCCTTCAGTTCTAACAGACCAGGTTTTTCGTTGTGTTCCTTCTATGTGTACCTTCAGTTCGTTGGTAGCACTTGCGAAGTCAATTTTTCAATTGCTCTTTTTTGCTCTGTAAGTGCATAAGTATTATGGATGACTTCACCTCTATTTAAGCGCAATTCTTCGTAGAGTTATTATTCACTTCAAACTTCTCATTGACTTGAACTCTTTTGACTTAGAGTTCTACTTCAAGTATGACTCATTCATCAATTCAAACTTCTTGCTTCTTTAGACTCCTTCAAATGACATTCATTGATTCTTTTGTATTGTAGTCGAACTACAACTCTTCAATTCAGGAGTAACTTGAAGAGTTCTACTTCAAGTAATGCTCCTTCTTCTTAAAGTAAAACTCCTTACCTCTTTAGACTCCTTCTTCAAATCAAACTCATTGATTTTTTTTCTTCAATTCATCACTAGTTTGATTCCTTGCATTTTGTATGAAATTAACATTATCCATTTCTTTATTTCTGCACTTTCACTACAAAAAAAGTGTGAATTACATGGGGATTTTCTTGGGGATTAGTATTATAATCCGCAGGAAACTTATTTTCCTGCAAATTTTCATACTGATCCCCACGAAAATCTCCATATAATTCATACTTTTCTTGTAGTGTCTTATCTATTTATTTTGAAAGCTTTCCCAAGCTTTTCCGAATTCAACTGCTCGTGACAGTGTACCTTTAGACCATGTTGACTGACGTGTTTCATCTTTCTTTGTCATAAATCCCAACATCTCTATATGTCAAAATATTCATATATTTGTCTTAGATATTTTAGCTATCTGCAATCTATCTGTATAGAGCTTGACAACCATTCTTTCGAGTAAAATTTTGCCCTCAGTCACTTTCTCCCATCAGGGTGCTATCTCCTCAGATTCAAACATTCTTTCGAGTTTCTATGATACATATTCTTCAATTAATTTTAAATACACCCAACCTTTTTAAGCAAGAAGGTAACATTTCAAGTAACTTGTCAGATATCCGTATTTTAAATAAGGAAATTAATAGTATAACGCAACATGGACACTACATGTGAATATTCTCTCAGAATTTAATTAGGATTATAACTCTGTTAACAAAAAATGTCTCTGGGAAAATGTGTGAATTTAATTAGCATCATAACTCTGTTAACAAAAAAATGTCTCTAGGGAAAATGTCTAAAATTAATTAGCATCATAACTCTATTTACCTAAAATAGGATATTATTGAATATTTAGGATTTTCGGTATTCCACCTCTGTAGCCCATCAAATGCAGTTTTCCAAAAATTCATTGAGAAATTCAGAATTGCTTTCTTGATAGCCCAGCGCAGATAAAATTGTGATAATTTTTTTTAAGGGATAAGGCATAAATACCCCCTAAACTATGATCGAAATCTCAGAGACACACCTTACCTAAACTAAAGTCTTATTACCCCTAAACTCATTTTTTTTATAGTTTTGTACACCTTTTGTCTTACGTGGCACACTCCGTGACTCCACGCAATTGAGGCGCGTGGGAGATATTTGGATGCCATGTAAGCCAAAAAGGTATACAAATTTACAAAAAAAATGGGTTCGGGGTAATATGAACTTAGTTTAGTTAAAGTGTGTCTCTGCGATTTCGGTCATAATTTAAGGAGTACTTGTACCTTTCCCATTTTTTTAACGAAGAATTAATAGGTAACTTCAACCCATAATTATAATTATTATTAAGAGTAGTAAAAAGAAGTGGGTCAAACCTATATTTTTCTGATTTGTCTCGCTTCAATTACAGAAGAATATAGTATTAGGGAAGATTTTTATTTCCGAAAAGAAGCAGGTCTCATTGATGATTTCACAGGCAGGGTAGAAAGCTATCACATCAGATTTTCATTGGCAGGTATTGAGATTTCTTTGGCTTGAAAAAAATAAATAAACAAGATCAGCAGTAAGGATGCAAAATTCTCAGAAAATTATTGGTCGGTAGTTAATGTCTATGTTTTGCAGCTTCTACGCATTACTTCTTACAAATTTTGGGTTTTCACCTTAATTTGTTTATACACAGTTCTACTACTATTTTGGAGTTGGAGCATTAAGATATTTAATAGAATTTTCATCAACTAAGTTTGAACAGTAGGGTTAAAATATTTTCTACTTATAATACATGCTTTAAGGGGAGATATTAAAGTTTATCTCTAAACTTGCAAGTTAACAAATAATGGCATGAATGAGCTTTTTCTCAAATGAAAATGACATAAATGAATTTTTTGTCAAAGTTTGATGATATATTTGAGCATTTTCTCTTTATTATAATGAAAATAGATTTATTTAAACTTTGTAATGAAAACAAATCCTATTCCTAAGATTTCTCTCTTGGATTCTCCAAATATTGATACGTTAGGGAAAAAAATTATTGATATAAATGATAGATATTTTCTTAATATAGTTAGGGTTGTTCATGGTTATGGTTAAAAAACCAATCCGAACCGCAATCTGAACCAAACCGATTAAAAAAATTGATATTTGGTTTAATATGGTT
>JAJOOE010024037.1:0-16574 GCA_036250405.1 Solanum raphanifolium | reverse complement strand
TATATATATAGTTTAGGAAATACTAGCAATTGGCCAAGTATACAGTCCCTGGAGCCCATTTATGTCTTACTTTTTGACTTATTGATATAAGTTCTATTTTGGAAGTAATGTTCTTTTATTATATTTTTCATTAAATTTTTTTATAGGTATATTAATAATAAAAAATTATGATCCCTCATATTTTCCATAAAAATCGATATAATTTAAGTGAAAATTATGTTTGACACTCATAAACTGAATCAATATTTGATTCGGGAAAATAAAAATAATCTTATCAAACAAAGACACATAAAATATTCTAATTTAAAAGTCAAACTATCTGAATTGATATTTACAAACTTGCACAACATCAATTAAATATTTCTCCTCAATGAATACATAGATAGTGACCATTTAAGGAGTACTATAAAACAAAACAATTTGTGTATAAGATAAAGACATTTGCCTGCATATGAAGGTGTCCCAATTTTCTTAAATAGCTGCTAATCAATATTTTGTTCGTTTACATTATTGACAAATTTTGTCGATTCAACGTATAATTAGTCAATGACTAATATTAATAACTGACGGATTAATCAAAGATTCATTCTAGAATATTATAGATATAATTAGTCAGATTTTCTAGAATATATAGAATGTCATGACTCCCACGTCCTGTACCAATATTTCTACACCCTGCAATAATAAAACAGACAGTTCATATCCATCAGTTTCATAATATATAAATTTCTTTTTTGAAAATATAAACTAAGCTGATATAACAATCTACATAAATGAACAAGAACTAATTAATAGTAATAGGTAATAATTACAAAATCGATGTAGTTTAACTTTAAATAGTTGTACTATGTCACTTAATTATCATATTTCACATTTTATCATAGCAATGCATGAGTATCAAAGTGCACTATATCAAAAATGATTTTTAATGGTAATAGCTTAAAAGTCGCTAAATATATTGTTTAGGCAATTAACACTCTTTGTAAATGTCTCTAGAGTTTATACCGACATAAAATAATAGTCACTAAATATGTAAACTAATACTCTTTATTAATGCACACATTTATTAATTCCTGCTGGCTAAAAGTTGTTTTTGTTGTAGTGATACCTGAATATAGCATATAAATTGGATCTAGGAAATATAAAATATTACTTACTGTCTGAAATCAATATTGAGAGAAGGTGTATTTGGAAGAGCAATGGCAGCTAAAGCAGCATTAGAAAGAACCATGGTGGTTCCTTCTTTAGTTGGCCTTGATTGTGATGTTTTTGCCCTATCAACTATCTTTATTTGAATTGTTTCTCCAGCTTTACATGCTTTAGGCAACACTGAATTAATACAACTGATCAAATATTGTCTTCCACATGCTGCTCCATTGTCCCATATTCCTTCCCCTGCTGCTGCAAAGAAGTTGCTTGATGGGAATTGTGTTGGATCATTCCCAAAACACTCCGTCGCTGCGCCAATAATATATTAGTTATCATGTTTCACTTTTCGATCAATATAAAAAAGTCAATTACTACATGGATATAATTGGGACCATCTATTGTTTGAGGTGGTAATGGTTGTAAAATAGACAAATACAAGGGGTGATTATTAATTAGGTTTAAGGAGATCTGAATAAAACGAGTCAAATTTAAAATCGATTACATGAATTTTCACTGTAAGACTAATATAGACAAACGTGATATGATGTATACATTACACCCGCCCCCCTTGAGGTAGCCTGTAATGTAGGTAGGTTATCTACATTACAATATTTCTTTAGAGTACCTATTATTATGTGAGAACGTAATCCAAGATGTTTCATGAACTATCTTTATTTTACGAGCGAAAAGTTAATTTATTTGTAACTTACGTGTATATGGTGGCTTATACTGGCTGGCAGTTCCAAGATCAGCTTGTGATGCATGAAATAGTTGAGCAAATAAGAAGAATATAGGCAGCCAAATTGGTGAAGCCTTTGACATCCTAAAAAAAGCAAGAAAGTTTGATATAATTATATACAGTATTTAGGCTTGTTATAATTTGCAGTCTTTTCGACTTTATAAATACATACATACACAAGAAACAATGAGTGTGATATGATTAATTATTTTTAAAAGAATTTTTGGTCAACCCTTTTATGATATACAAATTCTCAGAGTTCACTTAATTAATTAATATCATGATTAAAATTTGCACCTAATAACTCTCACCTCTAAATTCTCCAATTTCGGCAAAACTCAATGTTTTGATTAAATCATAAAATGATGATATACATATCAAAATTCAATATCTTAATTCACAAAATTTATAACGTTTAAATTTTGAGTTTGTCACATTAATCACATCTAATAGTCAATTAGCTTCAAAGGAAGAAGGTATAATATATATATTTTTCTTTTTTTCAGTTTAAACATTAATGGACCATGGTAGATTTCAGTTTATAAGACATCACATTTATTAATTGGACATCAATTCAAAGTTTAACTGCTTAGTATTTTACTTTTATGAATCTCTCACATCTAGAAATTAAAGAGAGAAAACAAACCTACTTTGAAAATACAATTAATATGTAGGGAAAAAAATAGGGGAAATGTACCTTTCAATAATAATATTACATTTGAAAAGAGAACATTTATGTGCCATGTAACACAACTTTTAACATAGAGAATGGAGAATCATTTATAATTATTCAAGACTATAAGAACTAACAAACCAACTACACATACTAATAATAAATGTAACTCATGTATATATATTCTCTCGGTTCACTTTTACTTCTCACTTTTCGAGAATTACGTTAAACAGTATAAATTGATCAACATTTTAAGATGTATTTTTTAATTATATTAATATGAAAATAATTGCAATTTATAGTATTTTTGTATAGTCTTTGAACATCCAATTTTTAAATTTAAACTATTAAATTAATTTTAATTCAATTTAATTCTAAAGTTTAGTCAAATAATTGTAATGTGTACATATTAATTACAAAAATTTTGAGATTGACATTGTTTTAGCAATGTTTGACTTTCTTTTAATACTAGTTTTTGAGTTTGAATTTTTTCCATGGCTACCTAAAAGTTTCGTATCTGTATAGTCAGTTATTAATAGAATAACTGAGGCGGATTCAAAATTTAAAAATTCTAATATTGAAATATGTTCGTGCATTCTAGAATTATGCAACTTTTTTAGGAAAAGAA
The DNA here is from genome assembly GCA_036250405.1 of Solanum raphanifolium. Classification (NCBI taxonomy): domain Eukaryota; kingdom Viridiplantae; phylum Streptophyta; class Magnoliopsida; order Solanales; family Solanaceae; genus Solanum; species Solanum raphanifolium. The sequence continues at coordinate 13,385 of JAJOOE010024037.1, read as the reverse complement.
TATTCGAAGAGGTATAGGGTAATAAACAGACCATTTCTTAGTGCATGTGAATATAGGTGGATTAATAAATATACAAAGAGAACAAGTCATGTGAAACAAAATGAAGAAATGTATAAAAGCAATTTTTTGGGTCAATAAACGGCTGCCGATTTCTTAGAATGTATTTAATTTGGCTACAATTAATTAATCCATACTCTATAGTCTATAGTAGTTCTATGATTTGTTTTCGATCGCAATGATCGTGCCGAAAAACTTAAAGAATTCGAGATATCTAATTAAGAGTAAAGCAGTCTCATCCAGGGGTGTCAATGGTATGGTTCGGTCAATTTTTTTTTAAAGTTATATCATCCCAATTTTTCAGTTATTTTATAATATATAACCAAAATTACATTTTTTTAAAACCATCCCAATCATATCAGTTTCTCTTCGGTATCGGTGCGGTTCGGTTAATTTTCATTTTTTTTTTACTTTTAAAATATCACCTCAAAATATACTACTATTAAAGTATTTCTTTCGCAAATATGCTCTTGAAGAAGCACTTTAATTCTTCATCAAGAAGACAATAATGTAAAACCATATTACCGTATTGTTTGATAGAGTATCCATTACAATATCTTTTAATTTTAAACTTAATTAAGTAAAGGTTAATGAAAGAGCAAAGACCCAAAGTTGTCTAGTCACTAGAGGCCTAAGACCTAGGTTATATTTATATTTATATATTATATGTTAACATATTGTTAATGTATAAAATATATTTACATGTAAAGTTATTCGGTTCGGTTCGGTTCGGAAATTTTTCTATTTTTTTCATAAATTAGAAAGATCATTCCAATTGTTCAGAACGGTTATACACTTAAATAAAAATCTACGTGTTTATTGAAAAAATAACATAAATCGGTTAACCTTATGTGGCTTAATATCCACTATCACGTAAGTACATTGTTGAACTTACAATCAATATTCCTAAGAATTTGTCGTTAAATTTGGTGATATACTTTAATCACATAACAATAATCTCCTTAATTGTACTTTCTGTTTTTATCATTCTATTTTAATTATGTGTATTACATCTTAATTATCTGTCAAATCATTTTTCAATATTATTGAGTCAAGATATCGTAATTATCAACATTTAATCACCACAATCTCATCTAATCTCACATTAATTTCATTGTACTTGTACTAACAAAACTTTAAGAATATGTACTCTATTTTTCTTCTATTTATCTTAAAATCTTATTCAAATTTTTTTATTGACACTCCCACTATTAAATTTGAAGACTCGATCAATACACGATATAATTAATTCATAAAATTGTAAATACTTCATATACATACTAAAGTAAGTTGTAAGTAACTTTTTACATTTAATTAAAAAAAATTGGTCAAGGTTAATCATTATGTTAACACACACTAAAACAAATTAGTAGTCTACTCTACACCAAAAAATAATTATTATCATGCACATGTTGTATAGGTAGACACATCAAAGCACAATCTTTAAACAATTCTCAATTTAATTATTGAATCCCTAAAATCAATCAAAAATGTGAAGGATTTATCGGAGTGATGGACGGTCACTCAACATGGATGGCCAGAGAAATTACTATTTGTTTAAAAGCAAGTTGCAATTTTTAACATTCTTTATATAATTCGATCCTAAATTACTATTTAATTTTTTTTACTAATTTAATTCAGTTTGTCTAAAAATTGTGCTGATATACATCGCAGATTAATTCATGAGAAATCTTGTAGAAAAATATATTAGATACTCAAACCAATTATGAAATTTTTTTAAAAAAAACTAATAAGAATTGAACGAGTTAGTTATGCCCCATTTGTTAGGTGCCGATTTATCTCAACTAAATACGCTTAATTATTAACTCATTTGACTCGTCCATTTGACACCCCTAATTTTCGTCTAAGAAGATTTGCTAAAGATTTGTTATTAGCCTACAATTTTGTGGAACCAATCAGATGAAATTCACAAAAAAAAAAAAGGAATTGGGAAGAATATTGGGGTAAAAACTAAAAAAAGAGTCATAAATTAATAGAAAGACATACCTTGATAAGCTTTTGATATAGAGATCTAGATGAATAATTCCTGCAAAATAGTTGAAGAATTAATATTAGATAGGTGATTAAAGAGTGGGCCTTAAGGACTTAAAAGGAAATAAAATAATTGAAGAATTAAGATTAGATAGGTGATTAAAGAATGGGCATTAAAGGACTTAAAAAGGAAATAAAATAATTGAAGAATTAAGATTAGATAGGAGAATAAAGAATGGGCATTAAAGGACTTAAAAGGAGATAAAATCTTGAAATTTAATTGGATTAATAATTATGAGATTTTTAGATATCTTATTTACCCCAAAAAAGAAGCTTAGAAGCAATCAATTTAGATACTTGATTGACGGATGCTTTCACAACATTAAAAACGTAACCTTATAAGCAAAAGTTAACAAAAAAATGGTATACGTGGGTGGTAAAATTAGTTCAGAAAAATATGATCCGTTCAATTTATTTATATTTAAGCGGTGATCGTTTATTTATTAGTTTAATCTATTTAAATCGTCTAAAATATATCTCAACATACCACCCATGAGACCGTTAATATTTTGATTTGACTGATATATTAATTATGTTTATTGAACACTTTGCTTCTTTCATACAACCGTCTATTCTAACAATCATATTAAAATCATTGCGTAGTGAAGGAATAAAGAGAAGGTAATTTTTTATTTTGCAATTGCTTAATGTGTAAAAAAATATATCTATAGTTAAATCATATAAATAAGTAGTAATTGATCCAAACGTAATATTTACTACTTCAATACTTCTTTGGTTTCGGTAACATTTTTTCTATTTCAGTCAATTTTAAAAGAATAACATATTTTCTATATTTAATATTAACAATTTAAGTATAAAATATTTATTGTAAATTTAATAAGATGATTTATATATAACCACACAAAATGTTTATTTTAATACTTCTTTGTTCCGATAACACTTTTTCTATTTTAGTTCATTTTAAAAGAATTACACATTTTCTATATTTAGCAATAATAATTTAATTTTAAAATACCTATTATAAATTTACTAAGATGATTTATATATAACCACACAAAATGTTTATTTTAATATTTCTTTCGTCCCGATAACACTTTTCTATTTTAGTCCGTTTTGAAAAAGTAACATATTTTCTATATTTAGCATTAACAATTAAAAAAGTAACACTTTTTCTATTTTAGTCTGTTTTGAAAAAGTAACACTTTTCTACTAGACTCGTTTTGGTACATCGAGATCAATGAACCTAGGCTCTGATACCAACTTTGTCACTGTCCAGACCGTCGTGATTGGCACCCACACTAACCCTACGGTGGGAGAACCACTACTACAACCCAAACCAAGCAACTAAACCAAAAACTAAAGCATTTAAGTTACGGAAGCAAGTTAAATAACTAAAGACTGAAGTTCCCATAAACTTCCAAAAGATCTAACAACTAAATAATGTGGAAAATACACCTAAAACCTGAAAGTCAATGTACCAAAACATCTAAGGTTCAACAAGTCTAAATAAGAAGGGATACAACCTCAAACTAATGCACTAATAACTAACTAGAAAGTCTAAGTCCGAAATGGTAGACATAGACGAAAGAGAACTCATGCATGGCAGCCCGGAAGAATTCACTCACCCTTGAATTTGAACGATCACTGATCTTCTAAGCGAGGTCTGTCAATAGCCGTCGGAAGATGCCCTGTACTCAACAAAAATAAGAGCAAGTGCAATATCAGTACACAACCACAGTGTACTGGTAGGATCACATGACTATCCCACTAAGTGTAACATAAGCTAGTCAATACAACATTATAATCACATGCATATATCAAACATATACAATATTATCAACATTTATGAACAACTAACAACTTCACATTTCTCAAGATACACAATTATGACAAGTCATTAGTCCTCTCATGGAACCCAAACTCAAACAATTAGCATACCGAAACGCGGTATCCGATCCAATATTTATGTCGGAACGTGGCAATCGATCCCATAATTATGTCGGAACGTGGTTAGTGATACCGAAACGTGGCAACTAATCCATTCAACACACCACAATCACAAGTATCTTCTCAAGTTCATACAATTTAGTCATGATTCATGGCATTCATCATTCCTCTATCTCATTTACAACAAGCGTGATCAATAATGTAACATTCCCATACATGCAAGTATCATAATGAAACAAGAACACACATACATCACACAATCATAGACTTACAACCATCACCTACCTCGAAACAAGCTTGAAACCCTAAAAACTTGATCCTTCCGTTCCCGGATTCGTTCCTCTTGTTCTTGGTCTACAAACAATCAATATAATACGGGAATCAATACACAATCACTAATTACCCAGATTATTAACAATTCTAATAACCCTAGATCATACCCATGATCCCAATTATCCCAATTAGGGTTGTTTCCACAATAAATTCTAGATCAAAACCCTCCCACATTGATATTTACCCATTAGATTACGTTCTACGGATCGAAAAACGGATTCGGAGAGTTAAAATCTTACATTTAGCCTCAAGAATGGTGAAAACGGTCAAGAACTCGTATGGGGTCGTCTCCTAGCTCTCAAAGTCGAAAAGTGCAGAATAAAGTCATTTTGGAGTTTATTTACGACTTTAAGTCGCGTCTGGCCCGCCACAACGGTCCTTACCCCGCTACAGTGGCACCGCCAGAGCGACCAAAACCACCGCCAAAGCGGCTTGCACTAAACAGTGAGCTATTTTAATAATTCCATGACCCTCATTTACAACACACTTTTAATCAACGACGCTCAGAAAATACCGTTCACGCTAAGATAAATATCGGGGGTTCTACTCACCCGAATTCAATTCTGTAAAGTCGTACGGATTCCTTAACGACTTATCTAACTACTAATGTAATCAAAATCATAAATAAGTCACCCGATTGTTACCAGATTTCCATACACCTCAAAGATTCCGATTTCGTCCAAATATGGACTAGGTTGGGAAATTCCAAGTTACTACGAAAAAGTTTTCCGACCCAAAAAAATTTTCCATTGGCTTTTCTATAAAGACGGAACCTGATCGTTACAATATATACCAATTTACCCATCACTCGTCCTCGAGTGATAAACTTAGGAAAAATAGGTTAAGGAAGGAATGAAGTAATACCTGAATGGACGAACAATTGGGGATATTTGTCTCGCATGTCCTTCTCGGTTTCCCAAGTAGCTTCCTCAACTGGACGATGGTTAAATTGAACCTTCACAAACTTAATCTCTTTGGTCCTCAACTTGCGCACATCACGATCAAGAATCGCAATCGGTTCCTCCTCATATTTGAGGTCTTTATCTAACACAATTGAGTCTCATTTAATGATGTAATCCCCATCACCATGGTATCTTTTCAACATAGACACATGAAATATCAGATGAACTCCCGATAAATTAGGAGGTAAAGCCAATTTATACGCCATCGATCCTACACATTTAAGAACTTCAAAGGGACCAATGTATTGCGAACTTAACTTACCTTTCTTGCCAAATCTCATCACCCCTTTCATGGGTGATACCTTAAGAAGAACATTCTCACCGGTTTGAAACGTCATGTCTCTTACCTTATGATCCGCATACTTCTTCTGTCTACTCTGGGCTGCTAAAAGCTTAGCTTGAATACTCCTCACCTTATCTTGAACATCCTTCACTAAATCAACTCCCAAAGGTTTCACATCTCCAACCTCGAACAAACATATGGGTGATCTACACCCCCTTCCATATAATGCCTAAAATGGTGTCATATCTATGCTGGAATGATAACTATTATTATAAGAGAATTCACGCAAAGGTAAGAACTTATCCCAATGTCCTTCAAAATCAATCACACATGCCCTCAACATGTCTTCTAACACTTGAATAGTCCTATCTGACTGTCCGTCTGTCTGTGGATGAAAGGTTGTACTAAAAGTGAGTTGCGTGCCTAATTCATCATGCAATTTCCTCCAAAACTTGGATGTGAATTACGTACCACAGTCTGAGATGATAGAGAGGAGCACCCCATGCAACCTCACTACCTCTTTCATATAAACCTTAGCCAATTGTTTAGCATTATAATCTATTCTTACCGGAATAAAATAGGCTGACTTAGTCAATCTATCAACCACTACCCAAATAGAATCAAACTCCCCCAAAGTCTTGGAAAGACCAACCACAAAATCCATGGCTATCATTTCCCACTTCCATTTCGGAATTGACATATTTTTGAAGAAAACCTGCAGGCCTTTGGTGTTCATACTTCACTTGTTGGCAATTTTGACACTTAGACACAAACTCTGTTATATCCTTCTTCATGCCTGGCCACCAATAAAGTCGCTTCAAATCTCGATGCATCTTGGTCACACCCGGATGAATAGAATATCGCGAACCATGAAACTCTATCAACAACTTTCGAATCAAATCATCAACTCGGGGAACACAAATTCTTCCTTTGAAACTAAGTACACCTTCCGCATCAAGAGTGGTCTCATGTGCCTTACCAATCGCAACTTTCTTTCTAAGCTCCTCCAAATTTTCATATTCAAATTATTTGGCCATGATCTCTTCAATGAACGTGGGCCTCACTTCAATACCAACTAACACCCCACCTCTTTCTGAGATGCCCAATTGCATAAATTTAGACTTCAAGGCCTGAATTTCCTTAGCCAAAGGACGTTTGGTTACACTCAAGCAAGTTAAACAATCCATACTAACCGTTTTTCGACTCAAAGCACCTGCCACCACATTAGCCTTACCCGAATGGTATTGAATGGTGACGTCATAATCCTTAAGTAACTTCATTCACCTTCGTTGTCTCAAATTCAGATCATTTTGAGTGAACACATGCTGCAAACTGCGATGATCAGTAAATACCTCACACTTAACACCATAAAGGTAATGCCGCCAGATCTTAAGAGTAAACACTACCGCTGCCAACTCCAAATCATGTGTTGGATAATTCCTCACATACACCTTCAATTGACGTGATGCATAAGCTATAACATTCTTATCTTGCATCAACACAGCACCCAAACCAGAATGTGAAGCATCACAATAAACAATAAAATCTTTTCCTTCAACCGGTAATGCTAGGATAGGTGCGGTGGTCAAAAGAGCCTTTGAGCTTTTGGAAGCTCTCCTCACATTTTTCAGTCCATTCAAATGGTATCTCCTTTTTGGTCAAATTAGTCAAGTGAGTGGCAATAGAAGCAAAGTTCTTCACAAATCGACAATAATAGCTAGCGAGCCCCACAAAACTCCTAACTTCAGTCACAGAACTTGGTCGAACCTAATTCTTAACCGCCTCAATCTTTTGAGGATCTACCATTACCCCTTCTTTTGAAACTACATGTCCCAAAAATGCCACAGAAGTCAACCAAAATTCACACTTAGAAAATTTCGCATATAACTTTTGCTTCCCAAGAACACCCAAAACAATACAAAGATGGTCGGCATGTTCTTCCTCACTTTTCGAATATACCAAAATATCATTAATAAAGACTATGACGAAAGAATCAAGAAATGGCTTGAACACCCCATTCATTAAACTCATTAAAGCAGAAAACGCATTAGTTAAACCAAAAGACATAACCAAAAACTCATAGTGCCCATAGCGGGTTCTAAACGCCGTCTTGGACACATCCTCAGGCCTAATTTTCAACTGATGGTAGCCAAACCTTAGATCAATCTTAGAGAAAACTGATGCACCTTGCAATTGGTCAAAAAGATCATCTATTCGAGGCAAAGGATACTTGTTTCGAATAGTGACCCTATTTAATTGTCGGTAATCTATTCACATTCTCATACTACCATTATTTTTTTAACAAACAAAATTGGGCACCCATGGGGAAGCACTAGGACGAATAAATCCCTTATGAAGAAGCTCTTGGATTTGAGTCTTAAGCTCTCTCAATTCTGCTAGAGCCATGCGATATGGAGGGATAGAAATGGGGCGCGTACAAGGTTCTAAATCAATGCAGAAATCTATATCTCTATCTGGAGGCATATCAGACAAGTCATTAGGAAACACTTCTCAAAATTTTGACGACTCAAGATGGAGTCTCAACCTCGACATCCCGAACATGAGCCAAATAAGCCAAACAACGGTGTTCTACCAATTTTCTAGCCCGAATGAAGGATATGATCTTAGCTTGCTTAGGCTTATACACCTCTTTCCACTATAATTTTCCCCTTCCCGTAATTTCTAGAGTTATAGATTTAGTATTACAATTAAGCACATCATAATAGGTGGACAATCAAGTCATGCCTAAGATTATATCAAAATTAGTCATATCCAAAATCACCAAATCAACCCAGGTCTAAAAACCCATAAACAAAATAAGACAAGCACGATAAACATGAATGACTATGACTAACTCTCCAACTGGGTTGAAATATGGATAGGGTAATCAAGTATATCACAAATCATATCAAACTTTGAAGCGAATCTCACAGATACATATGAATAAGTAAAACCCGGATCAAATAACACATTAGCCATCCAGTCACAGACAAGAATAGTACTTGTGATCACCGCGTCAGACGCCTCTGCCTCATTCTTGCCCGAAAAGGCATAACATTGACCCCTATCATTTTGACGAGCCACTTCTTTGCCTGGTTGCAAATTACCGTTGTCTGCATTACCATTTCCTCTACCTCCACGACCTCGTTGATTACCTCCTCGGCCACTTTGTGGACGTTCTCTACCATTATTACCATTTTTCGCGGTTACTACTGCTGCGCGGAATCTAACACACGTGGGTAGGGACAATCTCTCCTCATATACCCAAGCTTTCCACAATTGTAACATATACGATTAAAAGATGGCCTTCTGCCTGTTGAAGGTGCGACTCCTTAGCTATCATGAATCAAAATATGAGATAGAGTTCCTGAGTAGTTACCTGTAGAGGTGGGAATAGCATACTAAATTGGCTTGGCTGCAAGTGTTGGCCTTCTAGACCCCATGGAGTAAGAACCTTGAAAGTTACCCGAGTTCTTGGCCCTTTTTGCCTATGCCTTAGCCTGACCGTCTCACCTCACCCCCTCCACTTTCTTAGCATAGTCTGTTACCTCAATGAAGCTCCTCCCTGCAGAAGTCACATGAACAGATAATACTTGCAACTCAGAATTTAGTCCCTTAATAAATTATCGGATTCTCTCTTCCTCAGTAATCATCAATTGAGTAGCGTATCTAGACAAACCATGGAACTTGGCCTCATAAGCAGCCACAGTCATACCACCTTGTTCCAAAGCCATGAACTCATCCTTCTTGCGATCCCTTAAAGTCCTAGGCACATATTTCTCCAAAAACAGAGCATGAAACGGGAGGTATGGTTGAAGATCTATATTCCATATAAGCTCTCCACCACTACTTAGCCTCACCTTGAAGTTGAAAGGATACAAACTCAACCCCATGTTGATGGACAATTCCCAACTTATGAAGCCTCTCATAGAAATCTAAGATAAACTCATAAGAATCCTCATTCTCAAAACCAAGAAACACATGAAGCTTTAGTTTTAAAAACTTAGTCAACATTTCATGCTCATTACCAGTCATAACACAACCTAACAAAGGATGAAAGAAAACATTGTTACCTCCCGTTCCACCCATCTTGGGCGCAGTGCTAGCAACATGGGGATTAGCGGGATCTTGAGGTGCTTGAACAGAAGGAAGCACTCTAGGACCAACCAACCCTTTCAAGAATGACATGATCTGTCGAGCTAACACTGGGTCTATGGGAGGAAATCAGTAGTCTCAGCCTGCAATTCGTCCTCTTGTCCCACATCCTCAACATTCTCAACATCAGCATTCTCTTCTATCTCTTCATGATACGCATGTGGGTTCTCATTCACAAGAGCATTCTTAGCAGGAGCTCCATTCCCAGTAGGCGCTACTCTTCCACGGCCTTTACCACTAGCTCTTCCTCTATCCCTGCCTCGACCACGACCTCTCACTGCAGATTTCTCAGCTGGAGCATTGACGGGAGCTACGGGCCTGACGCCGTTGAATATAGTATTAACCATCTGCGGATAGAAGAGTGAATGAGGTTAGATACAAATTTGAATCGCCAGATATCAATTGGAATTAAGTCATAGCACGAAATGAGACAACAGAAAACAGAGAGATTTCCTAAAGTTCTATAGCCTCTCGAAGAAAAGTAAAAGCGTCCCCGTACCGTTTCGTAAGACTCTACTAGACTCGTTTTGGTACATCGAGATCAACGAACCTAGGCTCTGATACCAACTTTATCACGACCCAGACCGTCGTGATTGACACCCACATTAACCCTCCGGTGGGAGAACCACTACTACAACCCAAATCAAGCAACTAAACCAAAAATTAAAGCATTTAAGTTACGGAAGCAAGTTAAATAGCTAAAGACTGAAGTTCCCATAAACTTCCAAAAGATCTAACAACTAAATAATGCGGAAAATACACCTAGAACCTAAAAGTCAATGTACCAAAACATCTAAAGTTTAACAAGTCTAAACAAGAAGGGATACAACCCCAACTAATGCATTAATAACTAACTAGAAAGTCTAAGTCTGAAATGGTGGACATAGACGAAAGAGAACTCATGGCAGACCGGAAGAATTGGCTCACCCTTGAATTTGAATGATTACTAATCTTCTAAGCGAGGTCTGTCAATAGCCGCCGTAAGATGTCCTGTACTGAACAAAAATAAGAGCAAGTACAGTATCAGTACACAACCACAGTGTACTGGTAGGATCACACAGCTATCCTACTAAGTGTAACATAAGAAAGTCAATACAACATTATAATCACATGCATATATCGAACATATACAATATTATCAACATTTATGAACAACAACAACTTCACATTTCTCAAGATATATAATTATGACAAGTCATTGGTCCTCTCATAGTACCCAAACTCAAACAGTTTGCATACCGAAACGCGGTACCCGATCCAATATTTATGTCGAAACGTGGCAACCGATCCCATAAATATGTCAGAACGTGGCAACCGATTCTAATTAGTTATGTCGGAACGTGACAACCGATCCATTCAACACACCACAATCACAATCATAAGTATATTCTCAAGTTCATACAATTTAGTCAAGATTCATGGCATTCATCATTCTTCTATCTCAATTACAACAAGCGTGATCAATAATGCAACATTCACATGCATACAAGTATCGTAATGAAGCAAGAACACACATACATCACACAATCATAGAATCACAACCATCACCTACCTCGGAACATGCTTGAAATCCTAAAAAACTTGATCTTTCCCTTTCCGGATTCGTTTTGCTTGTTCTTGGTCTACAAACAATCAATATTATACGGGAATCAATAAACAATCACTAATTACCCGAATTACTAACAATTCTAATAACCCTATATCATACTCATGATCCCAATTAGGGTTGTTTCCACCATAAATTCTAGATCAAAACCTTCCCCAACGATATTTACCCATTTGATTACGTTTTACGGATCGAAAAACGGATTTGAAGAGTTAAAATCTTACCTTTAGCCTCAAGAATGGTAAAAAAGGGTCAAGAACTCGTATGGGGTCTTCTCCTAGCTCTCAAAGTCGAAAAGTGCAGAAAAAATCATTTTGGGGTTTATTTACGACTTTAAGACGCGTCTGGCTCGCCACAACGGCCCTCACCCCGCTATAGCGATACCGCCAAATCGACCAAAACCACCGCCAAAGTGGCTTGCACTAAACAGTGAGCTATTTTAATAATTTCAAGACCCCCATTTCATAACACACCTTTAACCAACGACGCTCAGAAAATACCGTTCACGCTCAGATCAATTCCGAGGGTTCTACTCACCCAAATTCAATTCCGTAAAGTCGTACGGATTCCTTAACGACTTAGCTAACTATTCATGTAATCAAAATCATAAATAATTCACCCGATTGTTACCAGATTTTCCTACACCACAAAGACTCCGATTTCGTCCAAATCTGGACTAGGTTGGGAAATTCCAAGTTACTACGGAAAAAATTTCCGACCCAAAATTTTTTCCCATTGATTTTTCTATAACGACAGAACCCGGTTGTTACATAACACTTTTTCTATTTTAGTCTGTTTTAAAAGAATAACACATTTTCTATATTTAGCATTAACAATTAAATTTTAAATACTTATTTTTAATTTAATAAGATGGTTTATATATAACCACACAAAATGTTTATTTTAATACTTCTTTCGTTCCTGTAACACTTTTTCTGTTTTAGTCTGTTTTAAAAGAATAACACAATTTCTATATTTAGCATTAACAATTTAATTTTAAAATATTTATTTTCAATTTAATAAGATGATTAACTTATAACCACACAAAATGTTTATTTTAATACTTCTTTCATTCCGGTAACACTTCTTTCGTTCCGGTAACACTTTTTTTATTTTAATCTTGTAAAAATGTTGTTGTTACTTTTTTTGCTAATTCTACAAAATAATACGTAAAATAATATATAATATATAAAATAATAATATATAAAAAATAAAATTCTTAAATGAAATTTAACCGAACTTAGGAAATATGCTAATTAATTATTAAGAAATATATTGGTAAATATGTATATATGAAAAGAATATATTAGTCTTGAGAAAAATAATATTTTGTTTTTGTTTCTGCTTCTGCTTCCATTTAAGAGCATTGTTATTGATTTGCCAAACACTTAATTTTTCAACAAAAGTGTTTTTTCTCAAAATAAATGTTTCAGACCTCTCAACAGCAATGACAAACAGGCTCTTAGTCAAATACTTTCACATAAATTTGGATGGATAAAAAAATAATTTTGTTTGTGAGTTGTGAATGATACAAATTGTTACACTCTTATTTTCATTTACCGTTCTTAAAAGAGTGTTTTTGTAACGACCCTAAAAACGAACTAGTGAAACTAGAGCCTCACATGTGAGTTTGGAGTTGAGAACTTGATGAAATGATGAGAACTGACCGTGACGTCCGGAAACTAGTCATTTGAACTAGTGAGTTGTAAGGGTCAACTTTAAATGGTCATATCTCTTAGCTCAAAATGAATTAGGTGGGCCATTACTTATCCTATGAAAGGTCTTTGAGTCCTCTTTGCAACGCCACCGAGTTTGCCCAATTCCGACTTCGGAGTAAAAAGTTATGCCCAAAATATTGAAGCACTGTCAGGTTGCAAAAAAGGACGAGCCTAGACGGGTTTAGTGAAAATTTTTAAGTTAAGACTTTATGGGTCCTTAGTCCTTTTCCAAAATTGACCCTATGCTATTCTATTCCTTTCCTAGCAATTATAAAACCCTTTTAGACAAATTCTTCCATTTTTAAGTCACT
>JAJOOE010024036.1:0-13225 GCA_036250405.1 Solanum raphanifolium | reverse complement strand
TTATTTCTGAAATATGAATTTATATTCCTCTTATAAGGTGGTAAAGAAATATGTGAATGATAGAAAAATATTATTACTTATGGATGTAAAACATAAATTAATTTTGTTTTAATTTTTTTTTTAAGTATAAAAACATTAAATTAATCAACTTTTTATCATGTTAACAGCTTAAAGGGTATTTCAGACATTTTGATAAAAAAAAGTGTTTACCAGCACTTATTTGCCAAATACATCAACAACTTTTTTTTCAACTGCAGCACTTTTATCCAAACACATAACTATTTATTTTAAAAATAAGTCCAGCACTTTAAAAAATTACTTTTTAAAAGTTACTTTTTTTAAGTCAATCCAAACGGGCTCTTAGACTCATAACCTTAGGACTAAAAGTGAGGGATGCTTATCAAATTTAATAACATAAACAATAGTTTTTTAAAAAAAACACAATGTATATCAAAACTTCTTCATAACTATATGCTGAAATAAAAAAAATGATAAATATACCCCAAACTATCATAAATGGTATACAAATACCCTTTGTTATACTTTTCGTTCATTAATGCCCCTGCCGTCCAAAAATCATAGCACATTTACCCCTCATTCTAACGAAATAATAATTTGTGACACATGATGCAATCCTACGACTCAACCCGATTTGACCAATTAATTAACCCAAAAATTAAATACCCGCCCAATGACTCGTTTAACCAACCCGATACACCCATTACCCACACAAATACTAACCTATCTAAAATCTAAAGAAAAATTCCCTTCTCTCAAATCTTTCGTTCATCTCACAAACTAAAACCCTAGCAATTGAGATACCATACTCTCTCCGTAAGGACCAACCATTCTCAAGACTAGCCTCCAAATACACTAGCAACACCTAGCATATCAAATTTGATTTGCAAATGCTTTGATACTTTTCTCATCATTGTTTTCTGTTTAGATTCCAAGGTCGCCTTCGATGTAATTACTTGCTTCCTACCTCTAATGTTTTTCATGTTCCTTGATAATAAACTATTCTACGATTCATCGGTTCTCCATTCCTAGTCTGATTTGGGAGATCCATAATGTCTTCACTTTCCTGTAGTGATTTCTATTTATACACATTTTCTGAGATATCAATAGGATTCAGACTACAGACTTGAAGGAGAAAAAAAAAGAGTGAATTTCGATTATTCATTTTCCCTAGCAAGAGTTTGGAGGGGTTGGTGGAATGAGCAGAGTTGGTTTAGTTGGTGGGTTTTAGTTTGTAAGATGAACGAAATATTTGAGAGAAGGAGATTTTTCTTTAGATTTTAGATAGGTTAGTATTTGTGTGGGTAATGGGTGTATTGGGTGGGTTAAATGGGTCATTGGGCGGGTATTTGATTTTTGGGTTAATTAATTGGTCAAATCGAGTTGAGTCGTAAGATTGTGCCACGTGTCACTAATTACTCTTCTGTTAGAGTGAGGGGCAAATGTACTCTCATTTTTGGACGACAGGGGCACTAATGAACGAAAAGTATGACATAGGGTATTTGTATACCATTTACGATAATTTGGGAATATATTTGTCCTTTTTCCCTAAAATAAAAAACGAAAACTTACATAAATATACTATAATAATTTATTTTTTTACCATTTATAGCAATAACATTTTTTTACTTGATCACTATTAATACATTTATAATACAAGTTTAATACATATTACAAAGAACAATTTATTATTCACATATAATACAACTTTTATTGATAGATAATACATTTATCACACATTTTAATACATTTATAATACAACTAGTAAACTTATCCGCGCTTCGCACGGAATAATAGAACTATATCACTCATCTTCTTTCTGAAATAATTTTTACTTTATTAGCAAATTAATTTTGACTATGAAAATTTCAAATTAAACTTGAAGTTGAAATCTGAATTGGAAAACTTCTCAACTACCTCCATGTTTAGAATTTCAAATAAAATGCTATTCTATCTCATTTGTGCTTCTTCTTCTTCTTCAGATAAAATCTATTCTATTTAGTTCATGTTTAGAAAAAGTTCATATGCATGAAATTCGGTTTCTTCTTCTTTTTTCTCTCAATTAAATTTTATATCGAACTATGATTCTTATAGATATTTAATTAGTTGAAATGTGAGTGTCATATATTTGTGGTGATTTTTTTTTTCTTATGTATATTTTTTAATTTCTGATTCTTAATTTTTTTGAACGCTTTTAGTCTTTCAGTCAAGATGTACAATATTGAATTAAGAAAATCATTTGCAAGTATTTTTATTTTGGATATTTATATGATCATATCATCTAATTGTTAAGAATTTAATTATTTATTAAAATATTAAACTTGATTGAAATGTTAAATGCATTAATTTGTAAGACTATCACTTCAATTATATGTGAGTGAATTGTATTTGCAAGAACAAAATGACATCACAACAGAGATCTTTTAAACAAAGTATTACTTCTACAATTATATACTACACTAAAGCTAAAAATGCATAATAATTGAACTTCCCTTTGTGTTACTACATGATATTTTTGGTTTATACTATACTAAAACTAAAATTAAAAATGCATACTAATTGAACTTCCCTTTGTGTCACTACATGGTATTTTTTTTTATTTTAAGAATTTTATTCCTTAGAACGAATATGATGTACGTCAAGCCTCAATGCTTAATTATTATACAAAGAGATCAATGAATATGGGAATGAAATTATTCTAAAAATAAATATTATGAATGAAACAAATAAAGAAGACAAAATATATTACAAGTAATACTTCTCCAATCAGATTTGATATTCTCAAGATAGACATACAAGTATCGATACATTATTATGAATGAAACATAGAAAGAAGACAAAATATATCCAAAGTAATATGTGTCCAATCAGATTTGAGATTCTTAAAATAAGCATAAAAGTATTAATACATTTATTTTTGTGAAGGTAAATACCATTAGATGTAACTTTTCAAGAATGAAAACATGTAGTAAAACAAAACTAAAAAGAGTAATAACATAAGTGAGAAAAAATACAAGAAATGTAGAGAGACAAGACTCAAGAGAGAGTACTTTTCTTATTCTTCCAAGTATATTCAAGTGTTTCTCAAATCTTCAAGTGCATAACATAATCTCAAGACTCCTATTTATATTGTTATAAAGAGGCATACAAAGAGATAGCAATAACCATGATATTAATTATTGAGAATGTGGGGAAGATCAAGGGGTGTAGAAAATAAATGAGGAGATGGTGGAGGTGTGCGTATTATTACACATAATGGTGAAATTACACCTTGAAGTTATGAACATCCACATTAATATAATATATTTACAACAAAACATTAATTATTTATAAATAATAACTAAATTAAAAATGAGGAGAAAAACTAAAAAATGCCCAAAAAAAGGAGAAAAAAGATAAATAGGAATAAAGGTCATAGAGAGGTGTCAGATTCTTACCAAACAAACATAATATATTTTAAAAAATAATTATAATACATATATATTGCATACATAATTCACTTTTAATACATATTGCAGATTTAACATAGTATTGCTATAAATGGTAATAAATAAAAAGTATCGCTAAAATCAGTAATTATTTATTAAAAGGTACCTATCCAAGTAATTTTTCTAATAAAATATCCATTTATCCTCTACATCATAACAATAATGACAAAAAATTATCCCTTGCTTCAAAAGCAAAATTAGCAAAATATGGCTAGTGATTAGATCAAAAGATGGCGTCTGATACATTTCATATTTCTCTATATATATATATAATAATAGAAGGGGCCTCAAAGCAGCTTTCCGTTGTGCTGTCAGCTTAGAGATAGAGGCTATTTTTGGTACTTTATAAGTTCTATGCTATAGTTCTATTGTACTTCATTTTTCTGTGTATGTACCTTCTCCGTTTTGGACCAAAAACCCATACTATTTTCAATATATACCACGTAAACAATTTGTCTAAGCATGGGGTCCACTTGCATTTTCTTTACGAAAAGAATCAAAACTACCCTTAAACTATTCGAAATAGCTCAAATATACCCTTAAACTATATTTCGGCTCAAAAATACCCTTTTCGTCAAACTATTGGGCCACACCTACCCTTCTAGTTAACGGAAGTATCCATGTGTGTGTTAAATGCCACATGGACACCACATGGATGCCATATATGCACGCCAAACAGACCCCACCTCCACATAGACGACTACGGAAAAAGATCAAAACTATCCTTAAACTATTCGAAATAGCTTAAATATACCCTTAAACTATATTTCGGCTAAAAAATGCCCTTCCCGTCTAACTATTAGACCACACTTGCCCTTCTGTTTAACGGAAGCATCCATGTGTGTGCTAAAATGTCATATGAACTCCACATGTACACGCCAAACACTCCACATAGATGACTCAAAGCCTTAATTTCACTCTTTCCCCCTCATTTTATCCTGAAAAGTATATATAAAACCAAAAATAGGAAAAAACATTTGCGGAAACTTGTATACGTAATCGAATGAGTAGAGAAATTGCAATTTGATGACCATTTCAAATACAATAAAAGAAACGATCTAAGGTATAATATAAACACACTCATTTTAATTAATCAATTAACACTAATTTATTATTTCAATTTCTCTTAATAAATTAATTTTGTTTAAACAAATCTTAGCGAAGCTTTCTTGTTGATTCAACTCACGGCCATGACGCAAAATAGCAGCTGCCGTAAGAGACCTAATATACTTATCACCAGAACTTCAGACACAGGGAAGACGACTACGGCGGCTTCCCTAGCGGTGGTGACCAAGATCCACCACATCAACGTCGGCGATTTCACTAATGAAGAAAACTTGACGAACGGCTGGGATGACACCTTTGATTGCTACTACATCAACGAAGACCTAGTAAGTCTTTATAGATTTTTTAATTTAATTTTTTTTACCAATTACCTTATTTTTGTTCAAGTTTTGAACTTTTGTGGTCCCTAATCAGAAGATGCTCTAAATGATTGTCAAGGAAGTTTTAGATTTTATGGAAAGTTAAAGAAACATTCAATATAATAGATGATTTAAGGATTAGATAGCATAATTAATTTGAATTTTGTTTAAGTTGTGATCTTCAAAGTACAACATATTAGTATCAAAATAAAATGGAACTGAATTGAGTCAATGTATATTGTATATTCATATAGATATACCCAAATAAGGAAAAGATGAAATGAGGGGAAAATAGTGAAATTAGGACTTTAAGTCGTCTATGTGGAGGTGGGGTGTGTTTGACGTGCACATGTGGAGTCCATGTGGCATTTTAGCACACACATGGATGCTTTTGTTAAACAGAAGGGCAAGTATGGTCCAATAGTTAGACGGAAAGGGCATTTTTTGAGCCGAAATATAGTTTAAGGGTATATTTAAGCTATTTCGAATAGTTTAAGGGTAGATTTGACCATTTTCTGTAATCGTCTATGTGGAGGTGGGGTCTGTTTGACGTGCACATGTGGCATTTAACACACACATGGATACTTCCGTTAACTAGAAGGGTAGGTGTGTCCCAATAGTTTGACGGAAAGGATATTTTTGAGCTGAAATATAGTTTAAAGGTATATTTAAGCTATTTCAGATAGTAAGGGTAATTTTGACCCTTTTTCGTTTTCCTTAATTTGTGGGTCCGATTTTAAAGTTGGTTTTATACTTTAGCACACCAATTTCCTTTTTCTTATGTATTTGCAATTCATTTACCATTCTAGATTTGTATGGTTTGAAAATGAAGTAAATTTTTTTATAAATCACAATAATTAATAATTTAAAATATATATACAAAAATTGTTGAGTCTTGAAATTTTATATGTGTCGTATAAATTGAGAAAAAAAGTGATATATATTATTTGTTACACAAAAAGTATTATAAATTACAATAATTAATAGTTTAAAGTATTTAGCAGATTTATAAAGAGTCCGATTGTTTCTCAAAATTCCATTAGTACCACATAAATTGAGAAAATAGAGTAAGTAACATATATTATTTGAATATGACGTAAAAAGTGAAACACAATAATTAGCAGCTTAAAATATTTAAAAGACATTAAAAACATTTGGTTAATTAGGATAAAGAAAGTAATATATATTATTTAAAAGTGATGTAAAAACTAATATAGCTCACAATAATTAATAGCTTAAAAATTTTAAAAACATACAAAAAATTTGTTGACTCTCGGAATTTTAGGAGTGTCACATAAATGGAGCAAAGAAAATAATGATAGTATTATTTTAAAATACATAAAAAGCACTACAAATCATAATAATTGAAAACTGAAAATATTTAGAAATCATATTAAAATTTAATTGACTCTTTAAATTATATTTTTATCACATAAATTAAAATAAAAAAAATAATATATGTTGGGCACGGTCCTGTATCTAGTATTTTTCTATGTGACAAATGAATCCCATAATTTGAACTCTAACTTAAATAAATAGCACGACAGCCACAAGCAAATAACTTAAAAATGTAAAAAAATAAAAATACATACATATTGATGAGAGAAATTTCTTAAATTTTCACTATATATTTTAGGATTGTTTAATTTTTAAATATATTTTACTTTTACTATATATTTTAGAATTCGTTAATTATTAATTCTACTACCTTTTATATACATTTTTTACTCTTATCAAATATTTAATTTTTAACATGTTTTTTTTAATTATATATTTTAGAATTCTTTAGTTTTTAAATATTATAAAAATAATTAAATAGTAATTTTATCAAATTTATAAATGTCAAAATTCATATATTGTATAGTAGCAAAAAAAATAAAAAAAATAAAAAAATAGGAGTTGTACGAGTCGGCAAACACATTTGTTGGCTTAAAGTAAACGCTAATTTGCTGAATATATAAGCTTAAACAGTTTTGGGTTTGTATTGTTGTTGGTTGTAGTAGCTTGAGCATAAACAGCTTCAATGTCGCTATTCGGTACCGGTGCCACTGCTGCTGTAAACACAAATCCCAATAAGTCTGTCGAGGTATTCTTTCGTTGATTTATTTCAAGGTTTTACCTGCTTTTCCAAGTTTCATCCATGGCTATTGCAAGTTTTTGTTTGAATTAAGTTATGCATATTCGAATCAATACTGAAAATCAGTTTTGTTTTGGGTGTTGTTTTTGCAATTTGTATATAACATTTTGGGTGATGTATTTGTAAGGTTCAACAACCTCCTTCTGATTCTGTGTCAAGTCTCTGCTTCAGTCCCAAGGCTAATCTTCTGGTTGCTAGTTCATGGGATAACCAGGTTAGTTTGCTTTCTGTTGATATTTACCCCATCTTCATGGGTCCTTTTTACTTTTTGTTTGAGTAGGGACAACTGTGAAATTTAGATAACCCTAATTTTTTGCCTTTAATAGACAGGAAAGTATATAAATGATTCCTATAGTTGAACTGGTAGTTGATTGATATTTCTTTTTGAGCATGAGGAATGTTTGATAAGCTTTCGAGCTCTCTAATCATCAATCCCTGTTTGTAGTCTGTACAAATAGGTTGTTTTACATGATATTAGAAAAGTTTATAAATCTCTTACTTGGGTAGATAACTCTACTTTTGATAATTAAGGGTGACAGGAAATCATGGCAAATTGAATATGTAAATACCTCCTTAAGGTGGAATAATATTCTAAATGATTTTTCAATCAAAATATAAGGTAATGGGCTAAAAGGCGTAGGGTTGTAGTACAGAGACAAAGAGGTTTATTTTTAGAAGTTCTCTTTTTATTTGTTGAATGGGTCTAGATATGGAGGGATGGACGAGGTAGTTACACTACGTATTGGGTTTTATTAGTAATATACATATGCCAGTAAGTAAAGATTTTAGGACTGGGAAGACAGGGCGAAACAATATTAAGGTACAACTGCCTCTTTTCTATTTCTAGATGATTTTGTTTGCTAGGTGGAACTGGAAATAAATCTTATTTTGTGCGGTTTTCTAGGTGCGATGTTGGGAAGTGATGGGAAGTGGAACCAATGTTGGAGCTGTACCCAAGGCCTCTATATCACATGAACAGCCGGTAATATATGGGCATTTTGCTGGTAAATTTACTCTTTTTTTCTTTATGACTTGTATTTATTAGCTATATACAATCTATTTCTGGCAGGTTTTATGCTCAACTTGGAAGGATGATGGGACAACTGTCTTCTCTGGAGGTTGTGACAAGCAAGTGAAAATGTGGCCACTATCTGGTAGTCAACCGGTAACAGTAGCCATGCATGACGCTCCTGTCAAGGAATTGGCTTGGATCCCAGAGATGAGTCTCTTGGTCACAGGAAGCTGGGATAAGACTCTGAGGTAAGTGGAACTTGAAGTTGAATATGCTGCTTATTGCATTTCTCAAAAATATGCATCTTAGGGGCCATTGTTTTATCAAAATTTAAGAGGGATGAATCTTAATAAACATCTGATTGTTCAGATGTTGTCTTTAGATAGGACTCGGTATGATACAGAGTACTTGTTTTTTCAGCATTTGAATGTTTGTAAATTCAATTCTATTTAAACATAATAAATATATAATTCAATAAAAAAGTAATTAAATATTATGTCTACAAATATCAAAGAAAATTTTAACTTAAAAAAGAATAAGTTATCATTTAAGATAAATTGTAATATTTGAGGATATAAATGAAATACTATGCAGTAACTGATATTTGATTTGAAAACATGAACTGTATAAAATCAAGTACATATGAATTTCACTGCTTGAGAAATGCAGTAACCCAACTCTGGTTTTAAAAGATCAACTATATATAATCAATCAATAACTGATGAATTTAGGCAACCAAAGCTTTTCAGTCCATGGTCAATCAACAAAAGTAATATATTACATTGTTAACTTGAAATAAGGACGGAGGCTTGTGCAACTAAACCAATTATCCTAGTCATATGCCACTCCTCACTAACTAGGAAACATAAGACTTCTCAACAAACTCAAAATACTCACAATTACAATTGCAACATCGTCGAAGCTTGCAAGATATGAGGTGAAGGGAAAGTTAAACAACTCTGCAACAGTAGATTGGAGAATTGCTTTGCTGCTGCCATCACGAAAGAAATATCTCAAAGAATACTCGAAGTAAAAATTTTGTAGCTGTCTTCTTCGTATTGAATTAACCCACCCCATCTGAACCCACTATTTTCTTGAAACTGATCAAACCCACTATTTTTACCAGCTTCTCCTTCTATTTTAGCCACTGGTCTTCTCAAATCATATTTCAAAAGGGGTCTTGTTAAACCCTAATCTCAAAATTGAAATCTACCACTAATCCCCCCAAGGGTCGTTATTAAAAAAAAAAAAAACTACTACCATTAAAATACAGAATCAATACTGGAGAATCCCGAATACCCAGCCAGGATTTGATTTCCTATCAGTTTAAGAGGAAAAGATTGGGTTGGCTGTAATAAGCATTGTATTTAGCCTTGTAATCCTGGGCACAATTTTTTGGCAGGTACTGGGATTTGAGACAGTCAAATCCAGCACATGTCCAACAACTTCCTGAGCGCTGCTATGCACTTACAGTGAAACATCCTTTGATGGTTGCTGCCACAGCTGATAGAAATATTATAGTTTTCAATTTGCAGAATCCTCAGGTATTACTCCTCACTTTTTATGGAATTATTCATATCATTGGAAAGATTTAGTGGTGGCCAGCATGCCCTTAATGCTGAAGAATACAATTTTACCAGTTTCAAAAAAAAAGAAAAGATTTTAGTGGTTAGCTGTAAGCAATTAGGTTAATCTTTATCTTAGCTAATTAGTATTGTTGGCTGGCAATACATACTATGACGAATAGGACACGTTTGTAGGAGGTATTAATCAAAATAGTCATTAAAATTTAGTCCAACAAAAATATTGTTTGGTTACTTTATTTAACTTAATCCATGGATTAGTTATACCTCATTCAGGGGTCGTTTGGTAGGGAGTATTGGGAGAAATAGTCCAAGTATTATGTGTGGTATTATTTAGTACTATGTTTGGTAGGAATTTTGGGTCTATGTATAATCAATCCATGGATTAGTTATACACCCTACATGGTATTATAGGGTGTATAACTAATACCTTCCATTTGGTGGTATTAGTAATACATGAGATCTAATACCACGAGACTATTCTAGGTAAAGACAAAAATACCCCTCAAATCCTTTTAATCATTTTGTTTATTTTCTTGATTTTATGTTTTATATTTATACTAATAAATTTATTTAAATAAATTAGCTTACAAATTTTATTATTTAGATAGAATTTTTTGTTTCTAAAATATGAGTTATTTAATCTATTTATTATTAATATAAAATATTATAATCCGACTAATATGCTAATGTTGATGTATGAATTTAAGAACAATTCATAAGTCAAATATTGCCTCTTAACGGAAGTCCATTAAACATTACACAAGTAGTCTAAAACAAGAGCGCGTATATATATATAAAATATCTCGAGTATAAAAATAGTTTAATTTATTTTGCTATATTAATTTTTTATTTTATGATAAAGAGTGTTTTTTTAAATTTATTGATACAAAACAAAGTTCAATAAATTTTCTCTATAAATTATTATAGTTGTGTGACCTTTTGAGATATTAACTCCAATTTATTAAGATGACAATTATTTACCCTATAATTTAAGTGAGAAAATAGTGAACATGGCAATAAATTTTTTATTCTCCTAGCTAGTTAAAATGCTATAAAAAAACAATATTGTCCATCAATTATCTATCTTGACTCAATTACATGAAATAGAAAATCCCATAATAACTCAAGGGTATAATTGGAAAGAATTTTTTTTGTAGAGTTTTAAATTACACACAAAACTAGGTAAGAAGCAATGAACCAAACACTTGATAAAAATAATCCCTGCATTATTAATCCCTGCATTATTGAGCTTTGTACCAAAAAACCCCTCAAGGTTTTATTTTATCCCTAGAAATGGGAGGGATAACTAATCCATTGTTTAACAATCCTTGGATAAGACCCTTAAATGTCTAAACGATCCCCCAATCTTTTTTCCTAAAGTTCTTTTGTAATTTAATTTCCTTTTTTATTCATATTAAAATAGTTATAAATTTTCTTTTTAATTCTCCAAATCCGTTCAATGTAATTTGATGTTTTCACAAACTAATATTTTTTTTCTCTATGTTTGATTTGCTATATTGGGTTGATTTTTTTTCCAGTTTTTTTTTTTTTAAATGTAGTTCGTCGATTGACCACTTGAACTATTTGTTTTCTTTTTCTAATAAGCTTCGTGTATTTGAACAATTTAAGTAGCCTTAAATCTATGTTATGTTAAGTTTAAGGTATATTTGACCAACAAAAAATTAAAGTAGTGGCATATTTTTGTATTTAACTTGACTAGTTAAATGAAATAGAAATTTCCATAATAACTTAAGGGTATAATAGGAAAGAAGTTTTTTGTAGAGTTTTAAACCAAACACAAGATTAGGTGGGAAGCAATGAACCAAACACTTGATAAAAACTAATCTATGTATTACTAAATCTCTGCATCACTAATCTCTTCATTACTAACCCATGCGTAACTAATCCCTGGATTATGCATCTTTGTACCAAACGACCCCATATTGTACTATTAACTGATGCCTTCAATGTAAATTTATTTTATAGTGTAGTGGACATTTTATTCTGATGGTACCTTTTTATTTTGTCCGCAACTCCTAAATAAGCAATTTGTTGTTTGTTTCCTTTATTAGAGATTAAATGCTTTCATGCAACCATTTTTGTGCATCATGTTTTTAAAAAAATAGAAATCAATAAAAAAAAAAACAATGCATCCTAAAGATGCAGTGGTTAAAAAACCAAACTGATGCCCCTATGCAAAGCTTAAAGAGCATCAAATCTTAAAGATCATCTATACCATTTACATATGTGAATTTACACCAGAAATACATCCATTAAAATTTGGTGTTCAAAGAGGGAGTGGGGGTCTAAATTACTCCATTTTAAAATCTCTGATTATCCTTCTGGGAGGTCCATAGAATGCTGCCTGGAATAGTATGATACATATTCTTCTAGTCGATTTGCTCACCTTCCAACCACATCAACTTACGTGCATCTCTATGAGTGTAAGGCATAATCCACTCTAGGCATGTAGACTCGAGAAGATATCCCAGACAAGATATCCAAGACATTCTTTGCAACAAGAAACAGAGGAAGTAAATTCTTGGAGTCTCATCTCTACTTTACATGTGTAACACCTATTCAACAGGAAAACCCTTCTTCTTTTTAGGTTCTCTTTTGAGTAAAGAAAGCCAGGTAAAGCTGTCCTACGGAAGCAAGCTACTTTGTCAGGGCTTTTGTTCCTTTGCGAATTCTTAATCAAGTGCCTAGAATTATTCAAGTTTTGTTGGCAAGCCTGAGCAGTGAAAAGATATCTTTTTCCACCAATCCATCTCATTTTATCATATGTCAGTCAGTCAGTGTGCATTGTTTTACCTCCTGCAAACTGCTTGACAATGCCATTAATCTTTCCACCTCCCAATCTTGGCAATTCCTCCACAAATCTTCCAGCTTCCATTACTACAACCTGCAAATTGTAGAATCAGGACAAGAGATAAACTGGAAATGTCGGGGAATTCATTTTTAGTGGAGTCTGCCCTATATCCGAAGATATTAATTGCACTAAAAGTACCTTCCAGCAGTTGTAGTTTATTGCTACAGTTATTCCGTCTGTTCTTTATGATTTTACTGGAGAGACTAGTTTGTCAACTCTTGGTTTTTCTACAATTTTGGCAGCCAACTATTTTCTATTTTTCGTGGGCCTAAAGTAGTAGAAGGGCCAGGTCACTCTATGGATAGGGTGATAAAACTAGTAACGTGTGGTTTAATATTTAAAATAATATGTTAATATATCCAGACCTTCTAAATTTGATGAAATATTTCATATTAGTAAAACCTTTTGAGGGAGCATTTTCAGTTCAGAAAAATTGATGTTGAAGGCTTGCAATTTAACCAAAATAAACATTTAGAATGTTAACAACATCGATTTCATAGATTTTGGTCCATGTTTCTCTTTTTACTCTTACTACTCACTATTTTTTAAAAAAAAAGGAAAGATCGAGGAAACTTAAGGATAATTTTCTCATTAGTTTTTAGAAAGAGGTTGTGTTTGATATGGAGGAATTTTCTCATATTTGGTTGGTCAAAATGTTTTTGAAAACAAGTTCCATAAGTGACATTCC
>JAJOOE010024035.1:0-17350 GCA_036250405.1 Solanum raphanifolium | reverse complement strand
TAAAAAATAATATTATACATTAAATATTTTACAATAAATATTGCTGAAAATTAATGTTATTCATATCTTTTAAAACCTTTCTCAATTCCTTCTTTTACATTGGTTTTTTTCTTCCCTTAATCTCACAATTAATGCCCTTCATATCTTTTCCTTAAATTGCTCCATTTCTTTCCTGTTTTACTTATTTAATCCATTCCAAGTAAGTTAAAAATATTACGATTATACTCATCAAGTAAATAAAACTCTTACTATATTATTTCTTCCTTATTTCATTATATTCATCAAGTAACACTACATTATTTCTTTCTTATTTGATTATATTTATTGTATATATCTATTGAGTTTTAGGTTTCATACATCATCGATCTAAGGCTCATGGATATTTTATCTGATAAAGTGAAATTAGGATGAAATTTCAAGTTTGAATTTGGCAAAAATGATCATTTCATTTCCGAATAAGATAGTTTTTCATCAGCCTTCATTTGTATTTATTCGTATTTGTAAATCACCATCTTCCTACATTTCTTTATTCCTCTTTCAGTATGAGATTTTAATTATGTATATTAATTATTGGAAAAGTAAATTACTATAATACCGATCTTCATGAAGTACATGATTTTCAAAGAAAACTGTATTTTCTGATTCATATATTTTTGTTGGTTTAACTTATCATATATTGTTTCTTTTGCTGGGCAAATTTTTCATGAAACATAAAATCAAAGCACATAATCTATCATGATAAAACGATGATCACTGAAACACTATTTCTAGATTATTTTCTTTAAAACATTTCATCAACATGCAAGGTTGGTATATTTGTGATTAAATATATATTTTTTGGTTTTACATAAAAAATTTTATTACTGTAAGTATTTGAATGAAAGCTTTAGAAGATATAATGTGGTATAAGGAAATTCATATTTCTTTTCATTAGGATTGTATTGCTATAAAAATATATAATTTTTGGGGATTGAAAAGTTGATGTATCACTTATTTTGTTCAAGAAATATCATTATCTTCTCTCCCCCTTATTTCTGTTGTCTTTTTTTTCTATTTTTTCTATTTATTATGTAATATTTAAAAAAAAATTGTTGGTCCTATGTTATTATATATTGCAATAATTTATATGTATACATAATAATATAGTTAGGGAATATAGAAAGTTATTCAAGACCTCTCTTTGACCAAGAAATACAATTGCAATATATTTTTTGGATTTTTTTCTATTTAATTTTATTTATGTGCTATATAAAAAATATTAATAATATCACTCATTTAACTCTTTTAATTGTACTAAATATGCAATATAAGAAGTTAGAAGAATCTTTTTTTTAAAAATTCGATGTTGACAAAAACTCCAAAATTGTGCAATGGTTTTGTATTTTTCTTCTAATTTTCAATGAATAAGGTTGTAGAAAATTTCTCTTTATTTGTAAGACTTTGTTGAAATTACCACATTAGCCTTTTAATTTTTTTATGTTTTTGATACGTACTTATTGTATTCATATTTTAGTTTGACTTGAATAATAAAATAAAGGCTATTGAATGGTAATCGACTTGTGTGTATGGGTGTTGATAGGAGCTCAATTTTTTTTGCATTGATTTCGTATTTTTCCTTCTAATTTTTAATGATTAAGGTTGTAGAAAATTTCTCTTTATTTTATACTTTATACGAATCTTATTGTTAGTAAGTTTATAATTTATTTTGGTTAAAAATAGTAACTTATGACTTTGTTGAGAGTCATCTAACTACTAATCAAAAAATTTCCTCTATCAATCAATTATATATATATATATATATATATATATATATAAATTTTATTATATTTAATATTTTAAGTAATTTTTTCTTTATAATTTTCTCTTTTTTTTTAAAATTTTCTTCTTTAATTTTTTGCATTAATTATTTGTTTAATAATTTAAAAATCTATCATATTTATTATATTCAATTATAATTCATGGGTTACAAAAATTTTTTCCATCTTTTTGCATTCTCCACTTAAATAACACGCCTTCTCAACTTCCTTCTATCTAATTCTTATGACTCAAACAATCTATAAATAACAATCATATATGGAGTTGTTTGATACTCATTTTCATGTTTTCCTCCTTTTTTATTAATATTTTTTTTTCGTTTTTGTTTGTTTTTTCTTCATTTTCTTCATCGATCATGTATTTAATAACTAAAAGAGAGATTATAGAAAAAGTGATGCGGAAATATGCATGGCCACCATGTTCATGAAGATCATAGATATGTTTTACATAATTTCTTTTTGTGTCGTAGTAGCCAAACACGAGGACAAGGTGAAGACATTTTTTTATGACAGTGTCAAATTAGTTTTGTACAAGTTTGGCAAAATGAAGAAGAGATTTAGTGGCGGTGGAAGTTTCATCAAGAGAGATGATCAGATTAGTTTGATAGAATTGAAGTTTGAATGATTTAGAATATATAGAGATACACATATTGTTGCCTATTTTTAACAATTTGAATTAGTTATTTTTCAAATATAAGGTATGTATTCTCCAAGAACAATATTGTTTGATAAAGTTTGGAGTGTTACATATATAATTCTTTTTTATACAGGGTAAATGTTAACTTCTTCTAAATTAATGTGTTGATTTTTCAGGGAAAAAAATTTGGTGATTCTTAAAAGTCTATCTATCTATGTATATAATAATTGTTGGACTAGAATAGTGTGATATTTTCTCTCTTTACTTTGGTAATTTTTTTTCTTTTTCTTCCTACTTATTATAAAAATAAATGTCTCAATAACTTTATTTCAGATTGTCTTATCATTTTCTATGATTAATATTCATTATTTTGTGTCATAATGTACAAATGTCAAAATATTAAAGTCACATTCTTTATCCTCTTAATTACAATGACTCTTCATTCTTAGGAATTTGTATATTGAATGTAGTATTTATTTGTAATATGAAATATACTCTTTAATATTTTTGTATATAAGCTAAGCAAAACTAGAAGAATTAGGAATTTGTGTATGCCATTTTTTTCAATTTTTTCGGCATAGCTATTATTATTTTTTGTGTATTTTTATATGTATTTTCTTTCTTACCTTATTTTGTTTTTAAATTTTAATTATTATTTTTTTAGTGATTTTGATATGATAATTCTTTAGGTTGGTGAACAGACGAATACTAGAAACTAGAAAGTAAGTAGTGACGAAGAAGTCCGAATTAAAAAAATATTGATGTAAAAAACTAATAATTTCAATTAAAGAGTATGTACCTTATAGATGACTTGGAAAAGCAATTGTTACAAAATATAGATATACTAGATATGAAAGGGCCCGTTAACGGGCCCAATATTACAATCTTAAATATATTATTTTGCGACCAAATATTAAAATGCATCTCCGCGTCGCGGACTTGCTCCCAGACAATGTTTTCTTTACCGTTTCTCATGATTAACTATCTAAAACTCATTTAATCATTACGATATCTTTCCTACCACAAATAATAACTTTGAATTCATAATTCAAATTCAAGGTAGAGCTAAGAGTTAAGTCTTGAGAGTTCTTTCGAGTCTTTTGAGAAAGTCCCTTTGAGTCTTTTGAGGAGTCTTCTATAATTTCTAATAACTTGTTTCAAGACTCGAGTAAGTGAGTATGAGAATGATGAAAATGTATTCATGAGTCTACACTATCATCAATCATAACTCTTGAATTCATAATTCAAAATTCAAATTCAAGAAAGAGCTAAGAGTAGAGTTCAAGAAAGTCTTTGAGTTCAATTGTGAATCTTTTGAGATCAACTATTGATTTGAGCTAAGTTTTGAGGAAGTAAGTATGAGAATGAGAAAAATCATATACATGAATCCCATATTGTTATTTATACCCTCGAGTCGAGTCGTTCATGCCCATGAATTCCGCATGAACTTCATAAGTTGAGTATCATTGAGAGGAGGAGTATCTTCAAGTTCTAAGTCTTGAGTATTGAGTTCCTAATCATTTAGGGATTATATTCCTAATCATGGGGCTACTACATGCTACCCGTGAAGGTCCTTGAGTTGAGTAGTTTATGCCTATAATTCCGCATGAACCCTATGAGTCGAACAATCTTGAGATGAGAGGTATCATTGAGTCCTTGAATTGAGTCATTCATAATTCGGCATGAACCCTATTTTAAGAAGTCTTTTGCAAACTTTTTTTAAATTTGTTTTAAGACTTGAGCATATGAGTTGAGGAAGAGTAGAAATGAGTTCATTTTCTATAAAATGATATATTTGAACTAAGTATTCCCAAGAGTAAATATTTTTACATTTAAGATGAGAGGAAACTAAGATCTCCAAAAGAGTTTTGAGCAGTTTGAGTACCATCTCTTTTAAGAGAAAGATTTTTGAGTAATAATCTCAAAACACATAAAGAGTTATGTTTTAGAGAGAGAAAAAAACAGAAATTCCACTCTAGTATAGAGAAGATTTTTTTTTTTTTTTGGGATATTATATTATTTGCTTGCTTATTAATTGTAAATAATATATTCAGTAATTAATAATTTATGTATTGTTGTAATCTCTACATAACTAAGTAATACCTACATAACTAAGTAATACCTACATAACTAATACCAACATAACTAATACCACATAACTAAACCATGCATAACTCTAACCAATAACCAAACGGCCCCTAACTATATTATCCTTTTTAAAATTTTATCACAAATTATTTATTCTTATAAAAATGACCCCATTTTTTAAAAAACCACATTCAAATAATCAAATATTATTTGCAAAATCAATAGCTTAACACAAGTTCATCTTCAAAAAATTTAAATAAAGTGATTTTTTTTTGTAATAGTATGTGGTAGTTCTTATATGAGATCTAATCTATGACATTATACAACTATCTATTTTGAGATATTATTTTATTTAGTGCAATTTGGTTGTATGTCTCAGGTAAATTAGTCAAGTAATTTTTAGAAATTGAGGAATATAAACCATATTTAGAAAAACATAATATATAAATATATCTTTTAACTTGACTTTGTTTGACATCTATGACATTCAACTTAGGTGTGCACAAGTAAGCACTTAGAATTTTATAAAGTTGAAGAAGTAGAAACATGCGTCCTATGGGGAATAACGAGCCACATAAAATGTCGCATAGGACGTGAATTATATTGTCATGTAGGACGTCAAGTGGAACACAAGTGTCAACTTGTTCAATTTTATACAAGATTATGTGTCTACTTATGAACATCTAAAATTGAAGGACATAGATGTTAGATGAAACCAAATTAAATGACATATTTATGTATTATGCCTTTAGAAAAAGTATATTTAAATTCGAAATATTTTTTGCATAAAATTTAACCAAACACGACTTCAACTATAAATTTTTTAAATAAAATAAACAATATTTTTTCTTGACCAAACCACACTAAGAAAGGAAATGATTTAAAGCCCTCAAATTTGAATTTTTGGTATGAAAAAATCTCATTAAAAATTATACATTCAAAAATAAAAAAGATTTAAAAAAAAAATGTATTAGCTTGAATGTACAAGCTTTTGAAGTAAATCAATAAATGGGGTCCATGTAATTTTGCAATGATTTCTTTTACTCCTCCCAATGTACTGGTACACGTGTGGCCATTAGAATCCACAACTATTGACTTAGTGGTGGATACATTGGGAATTATGTAAATTTTGATTGGTTTTTCTGGAAATTTTAATACTTTATGCACAACGTACAATTCAACTAAGCTTGAATTTTTTTTTGGTTGACAAAAATGCCCTTGGTCGTCCTCTCTTCACCTTTCTATATAATAGAAATTTAATTGATTTTTCATAGCTTATCTTTTATGATTTAGTATAAAACTTTATTTAAATTATTTTCATAACCGTGCTTCGCCAAGTACACTAGTAATACCAAAACTAATAGGAGTAGGATAGAGAAAACGCCATAATTATAGTCTCTTAACTATAGGAGTAGGTCTAAAATGGTCTCTTAACTATACACTTAACGGATTTAGTTCTTTAACTATTAAAAAAAATTTATCAGCTTTAGTCCCTTAACTATACACTTACCTGTTTTAGTTCCTTAACTATAAACTTACCGATTTTAGTCCTTTAAATATTCAAAAACTTATCATGTTTGGTCTTTGTCCATTTTTTTAATACAGGTAACTTAGGTTTATATTAACTGAAATCTTCGTGTTAATCCATTTTTTAAGTTGTTTCTCTTTCCTCGTCCTTTTTTATTCAAACTTCTCTTATGAAAAGTACAATAATGTCAACGATTCAAAATAAAATTAACGAGGAAAGAAGATATAAGTCCTAATTTTATTCAATGGAGAATAAAATTAAGCATATAATTGTTGTTAATGACTTGAATCCGCACTTGAATATGCTAATCAGTGCGGATTTTATTTAATTTACTCAAATCTCTTTACGTAAAATAAAATGAATAGACTAATAAAATTGATCTATTTAATTTTTTTTTATTTTATAAATCTACCATTTTATAAATTTCAATTTCTGAAAAATTAAACAAATTTCGTTCAATGAAGTCGTTGGAGTACAAACTTTGGATTTAATGAGTAATAATTTATTTGTTTTTATAATAAAGTTTAGCATATTCAAGTCATTAGTACCAATAATATGCTTCAGTTTATTCTCTGTTGAATAAAATTATGACTTATATTTTCTTTCCTCGTGAATTTTATTTTAAATCGTTGAGGTTAAGATTCTTCGCATAAGGTTAATTTGAAGAAAAAGTAGCGAAGAGATAGAAACAACATAAAAGTTGCTAAAGGAATTAATTTCTCGAGCATGGATTCTGTCAATATAAACCTAAGCTATTTGTATTTTAAAAAAATGGACAAAGACCAAACCTGATAAGTTTTTGAGTACTTAAAAGGACTAAAACCGATAAATGTATAATTAAGGGACCAAAGCTGATACGTTTTTGAATAGTTGAAGGACTAAATTTATTAAGTGTATAGTTAAGGGATCATTTTAAATCTAGTAGTATAGTTAAGGGATCAATTTTCGAGTAGGATACTAGTAACAAAAGCATGAAATAAGATTCCAATTGTACATTGAATTGGAACTCTGTTCACCAAATATAGGGATTTCTCGTTAGGTTATTATGTAAGGCGGCTGGGATCGGAACGGTTGAGATAGATTTGGCGATGGCGCAAAAGATGGCTGATTGGTCGGAAGTGCCACTTGATCTGTTGGTTTCGATAGGTAGATGTTTGAATCTGATTGAAGACTACCTAAATTTTGGGTGTGTCTGCAAATCCTGGCACTCTGTGGCGACCAAGGCCAATTTTAACAATGACCTGTGTAGAGCTCCTTGGCTGATGCTAGCGGAGGAAGAGGATAATGAGGTTCGAAAATTCTTCAGCCTCTATAATGGCATGATTTTGAACAAGAGGATTCCCAAAGCTAGCAGAAAACGATGTTTGGAGTCTATGGGTTGGCTTATCACGGTAGGAGAAGAGGGTGAAATTAGTCTGCTACATCCCTTCTCTAATGTTCAGATTGAATTGCCCCATCAAAATACCACAGTAGAGTACAACGAACATCAGACTGGCGCACTGACTTGCTTTATTGGCAAGGCAGTTTTGTCAGCTAGTCCTTCACACACATCCGACTACCTTCTCATGGTCATTGATGGAGGCTCGAGGTTCCTCAGTTTTTGGAGACCTGGAGATATTAGATGGACTAGAGTTACATGGGAAGGAATCAATTACAGTTCTTTTGCTGATTTGATATATTTTAATGGCCAAATTTATGCCGTGGATTATTCGGGTAATCTCCTAGTTTGTAATGTTGCTGATGTTGTTAGCCCTAAACTTACAAAATGTCATATCATACCATCTCAACCTCATGAACATATTCCAGAGCACTTATACATCCTAGAATCACTAGGATCATTATTTGTAGTTGTGCGATACGGTGTTCACTTTAGGCTTGTCCAAGATGATTGCGTCATGATTCCATTAACGCTCGTTCCAAGACCTTATCACGTTGGGGTGGAGGTAACATATGGCACAAGATATTTTCGAGTTTCCCGGGTTGATTTAGCTGCTTCCAAAATGACGGAAACCAAGGAATTAGGGGACGCAGCTTTTTTTCTAGGTGCTAATGCTTCTCTTTCAGTCCAAGCTTCTCGATATCCAGGAATCAAGCCCAATCATATTTATTTTACAGATGATTTTTATGAAACATACATGTCCTATGAAGAAGGAGGAGGCTTGGACATGGGGGTGTTCAACTTAGCAGATGGCAGCATCCAGCCGCATTACAACGGTGTTTCCCTCAGTCGTTTTTGTCCTCCAACTTGGGTAACACCAACTCCGTATTGAGTCATACATATTATTTATTCTAATTCTGTTTGTTAGGTTACTTTTTACGTTTTTAATTTAAATAATTACAGTTATTTACTTATTTACATATAATTGGACAAAATATAATCAAATTAGTTGTTATAATTATCAAACCATCGTAGATCACGTGAGTCCTCATCAAATATTATTTCTATAATATGATATGGTTAATTTTCTTCAAATGGATGAAAACATCACTCCTTATGTAATTTTGTAATCAATCAAATGATGAATGGTTTGTTTCAGTAATCTTTCTGGTATGTTTGTGTCAATACTATTGGAGAGTAAATAGTTAAGCTTTGAGCATTAAACAGGTGTAGAAATGGATTAAAATTAAGCACACACCATATATCATTCAGATCAGCAGAAAGAAAGGCTAAGCAGCTCATTCGAATAACGACAGTTAAACAGTGACTATGTCAGAGGTGAACAACCAATCTAAATGCATGATTTTTCCAATAAAGAAACCAACAACTAACTTAGAGGCTTATCATTCACTTAAACCCGAAAACAATTCAACCCAAGCAGCCTCTACGAGTTTATTATGACATGTTAGAAAGCTGAAGGCAGATCAATCAGAAGAGAGGAGCAGGTAACGATTTCGAAAGAAAACAAGAACTGGAATAATAATCTAAAACAAACTAATATAAACAGAAGAGTTCGAAACCAAACATGTTGCAGCAATGAAGGCCAGAAAATAAGAACAGTAACAAGTTAAGGTCGTGAAATCCGTTAGAAATACATTTCCAACATCCACACACTTAAACGCTTCATACAGTTGATAATCGAACATGCCAACACATTAGGAAAAAAAGATACATGAACTGAAATGAGAATTACCTTTTAGAGGGCAGGGAACTGAGACAACGAGTCACGAGAGCTTTCTGAAACTTTGGATTTAGAAAGAGTGATATTCTGAAGAGAGAATTCTTTTTGAGTGAGTGGACTGCTGAAAAACCAACCCCTTCAACAGTGAAGCGAAAGGGAATTATATAGGGGAGAGAAAAAGGGGGAAAACGGGATGGAAATTGAAAGACTTTGAATTCAAAATTCAAATCTGTTGGAGGATAAGGTTGGCCAGTAAGGAATTAGTACAATTCTCAACGGAGGATCGTCCGATTTAGAGAGGAAAGACGAAGAGATTTCAACACCTATATGATTCTCAAACGCTCCGGAGTACGGCCTGCAGCGGATACATGTTACCACTCTTATCCTGGAAATAGTAAGCGGATGGGAGCTCAACAAAATTCCAGCGGATGACACTCTAGCACCCTTGTAATTTCCCCTCAACACTTGCATTTACTTAGCTTGTAGACGTAGTTACACAATCAGGTCACTTTATATTTCTATTTTTGACAGAATTTTGTGTTTGACAATATCTTACTAATTTAACGTGCAGGCTTGGAAACATTTCAAGGAGAATGAAGTACTAAGGGTGGTTCACATTGCGTCCAGATATGTCAAAGCCTCTTTATATTGATATGGTTCCAAACAACATGGTTCTATTCACCAGCATCATTAGTTGATTCTTGCAGATATTATGACACACACCAAGATTATGGTCTCTGCAAAGACAGACCTAGCCATTTTATTTCGCGAGGAAAATGAAGAATTCTTCAGAGCTCCGATCAGACAATTTTGGAGATTATTATGAAGCCATCCGCCTGTAAAACTTTCTTAAATGTACAAGGTTCAAGAGAAGGATGCAGATAGAAAATACTAAAAAAATCACCATGAATATTCCCACAAGATTGAGTGGATTCACATACATTCAATCTGGCAGGCAGGTGATTGTCTAGTGCTAAACTTACAATTCAAGTTTAGAAACTTGAACTTTACGCAAGAGTCATCTATTTTCTTGATTTGATACTATAGACATCACATACTAAAAATAAAGACTACAATACATAAAAGGCTTGGGGTAGAAGAGGGGGGAAAATTACAAGGGAAATAGCTGACGGGGAGCGATTTTCCACTTCTATCCTCTGGATATATTATAACTAATAATGCGCACAGATGGCGTAATGGCGTAATCAGTGTCTAAGGTTCCAGTTTCAGTGAAACCACTCTACACTACCTGTTACGCTTCATAAACACTGCGGAGATACAAGACGGGCCCCATCATGGTCACCGGACTCTTTGCTCTCCCTTCAAGCAAGCCACTGAAGACATGAATTGAGTCAATATAGATAACATGAACTATAGGACATTAGCAAATAGTAAAAGAATAGCAGTAACTTCATTCCGAAATAGCAACAGCAGATACACTGAAGTATTTCAATAGATTTTCGTTATAATGGTTGCCCGGTGCACTAAGCTCCTGCTATGCTTGGGGTCCGGGGAAGGGCCAGACCACAACGATCTATTGTACACAGCCTTACCCAACATTTTTGCAAGGTTGTTTCCACATCTTGAACCCGTGACGTTGGACCTCCTGGTCACATGGCCAACACTCTACCAATTATCACAAAAAAAGAAGTATCTCACTAGCAACAATTTACAAATCTGTTAAGATTTACTAAGGTAGATAGTTTTAGAGAATGTCAACAGTTCTTGACGTTATCAAGACCAGATCACAAAATATGTCTGCAAAATCCGAGAAATTCAAAATAGAAAAACATATAACTAACTAGGTAGAGGCAGCGCGATGGAACCATCACACCTATTGGAAAGTGAATTAGTCCCAACTTCAAGTTTTGCAAAAGGGTTTTTTCACATGACAAAGAAAACACGAGTGAGCACCAATCAAAGCTGATTAAAAACAACATAACAAAACGTAGTCATATTGCTGGAAAGATGGACAAAGAAAGTTGTCAAACTAAGAGATATGGTTTCATCTTTGAGGCAAGAGAGAGATTATAGGAACCTTTTATCCGCCTCAGCTCCTTGCACAACGTAATGAAGTCTCCCCATTTCATGTGGCACCTTCTTATAAACCGGAGAATCTGTTCAGTAGTGAACATGGACATCCCCTCCAAATAACACCATTTTCTTTGAAAATTTGACGATAGCTACTAAGCTTTATTTCTTCTAACCATAAACCTACATCTTGGCAAAACAAGAGCAGTAACAGAATGTCAGTCATTGTTGCAATTCCCTCGTGGACGTATTTTATGTTAGCACTTTGTGTTAAAAACCAATATTACTTATTCAACAAACTTTGCAGAAACACGAAGTTACCAAAGTTTATCCGAACCAGTGAAGAAACAGATGAACAGAAATTAATTCAAAAGAAAACTAAAATCTGTAAAACATACCAGAATCTAGAAAAAACATAACGGAAAAGATCAAGCCCACTGAATGCACAGTATTCCCTTAAGGAAATTATTCCCCTCTAGTATCCGATGTTTGATTTGGAATATGTCCTCCCAGGATAGAATGATCTCAATCACCAGTGTGTTGATACCCAAAATGCTGGTGTTAGCGAACCACTCAACAACAGTAAAGTACACGAAAAAATTTGTGCAGAAGAAGAAGAAGAAATCAGAAATTTTCGTAAGTAAAAAATCTAAGGAATAACATGTATTTATAGGCAAGAGGAACTGGTTCCGAAAGGTTGCAACCTTTCAGAATCCATACGACCATTTCAGAAAGTTTGCAACCTTTCAAACGGTCATGGCTGTTCTTGAAAGTTGCAACCTTTTAGAACAGTATCTCCAACGGCGGGAAATTTAAATAAAACAGGAAAGTAATTTAAATAAAACGGGTCACGCGAATTCGAGTCGGGTCGGAACGTTTCGATTAATTAACTAATTAATTGAAAGGTTTTGGCCATTTAATTTTATTTAATTAATTAAATAATTAAAACAAACTTTGTCCAAAAATAATCTCTTGATTGATTTCCGAAGCCGAGCAATGACGGTGCAAGGGGGTCCCTCTTTCCAACCCTTTTAACAATTAATAGAAGTGTTTCTCTATTTAAACTCTTCTATTTTTCTTTCCACTACCGATGAGGGACAAATACCTTTTTACTAAAGCATAAGAGGACTTTTCAAGTTCCCAACTTTTCATCTTCCCTCCATTTTTCATTAACTCTTGCTATATATCCAACATTTTATTCCTCAACCTCGTGTTTTTTCGTCTCCCTCAATTAAGTAACACATTAATCAAATGGATAGAGGTCAGAGCACACATGATTATAAGAATTTAGGCTATTACAAATTACAACATATCCCACTTAAGAATATCATGCTCCATTTTGCACCCAAAGGTGTGGCCTAGAGGACAATGAAATGGGTGATAACCATGAGGTCTCGGGTTCAAGTGAAAAAACCACTAGGTGATTTCTTGTCTATACACACTATAGATAAATTGTTATCCCACGCAGTAGTAGGACAGAAAGGCATATATGTCTGTCCTAGCTCTACTTCAGATGTTTACTTGCTGATGGCAATTTTCAAGATTCAAAAATACATATAAAAGTAATTGTATGTTTTCAACCTTACACCTCTCAACTTATTGTTCCATCTAACCCTGCATGATGCCTAATCCTCAAAAATCGACATGTCATCTAAAGCTCATGGATGACCAAGCACTACCAAAGATAGTAACTGCATAGCAAACCAGCTATATAGTTGTCCAGAAGAGACACAAAGTCATCTTAAAAGTACCAGTTTCAAAACAAAAAAAGAGACATAGAGGCCCCCTGCCACCAGTTTCAAAACAAATAAATAAATTATAATTTGAAGTTGGAAGAGAGTTTTGGAAAATGTTTTCCTTAAGTTTTGAAGGGAAGTCATTTTTCTTAAATTAGAGGAAAATGAGTTGATTTGGAAAACATTTTCCAAAACATTTAATCCAACTAAACATGAGAAAATTGAAAAATATCTCCATACCAAACACAACCCTAATGTTATCATCTTGTCCTTAGTTTGTTGACCAAATGTTCAGCCTGCTTATTTGGTACTCTTAGTTAGATGCTATGAATTCTGTACTTATTGCTGTCAAACAAGTTCATCTTAAGCATCATTTTAAAAAAGATTTTGCCTAACCAATGTTTATGTTGTCTGCAAGTTTGAAGCCTCTGTTTAAAGGTATCTTCATAAAAATATTGCCTAATTCCCGTTGAACATGGTGAGGCTATATGTATATTCCCCAGATCATTACGGAGGGTCTTAAAAGTTTTGAAAAATCCCATAAAACCAGTTGAGTGTCCCTCTCAATATTAAGAAAACAATGGGGTCATGGTGAGGATATATGTATTGTTAGTAAATTATATTTTTTAAATTAATTAGTTTATAAATAAGTTTGAGTGTCTCAAAAATTAAGAAGTTTGTTAATTAATCTTATTTAAATCTTAATCAAATTAATTCAATTTAGCTATGTTCTTAATTAAAATTGACCATAATTAAAATTAATGTGGCCATGTCCTAATTTAAAATCTAACCCATTTTATTGTAAATCTAAATATTTTGTTACCTTATTTTAAACTCAATTTCAGACCGAAACCATATTTTTGTTTTCACCCAAAATGACCGTTAAACCTCTTCTCTTTTTCAAAATTCCATTCTCACCCACACTCTTCTCATTGCTTTACTCTCTCTTTCTCTCTTTAAGAAGGCGATGAAGATTGTTGAATTTCTTCATCTAAATGGTGAATTTCTCAATTTTACTTATTCTTGGATAGAAATCAAGTTTTTTTATGTGTATGCAGCAAGACAATGGTGAAGATGACAGTGGAAAATGAGGAGAGACATTGCTATGCTTCTTGAATCTCATCCTGATGTATTCGGGTAATGTTTCCAATTTTCCTCTCACATAGGGTTTGGGGCTTAATTGATTGATTGAATAATTTATATGTTACCTTGAAATCAAACTTGTAAGAATGGGGAATTTGGTATATCAGTCATGGTCCTGTTAGTTGTTACTGCTTAGAATTCCTTTTAGCTTGAAACATACAATTTTGCGTTGCTTCAAACCCTTCTTCTTGTATATTGATGAATTTGTGTTCAAGAGAGACAAATTATATTTTCAAACTTTTGACAGTAGCACTTTTCTCTTTTGGTACCTTTGCTGCACGATTCCTAATTTAATTTGAATCTGTGCAACACCAACACTTCAATAACAACTTAGTTTATTGTCAATTGAAATCTTTAAATTTTTATGCTTTTCACCTAGAGAAAGATATTTGAATGGCATGATGGGTTATCCAAATATAGAATCTATACATATCATTCCCATGTTCAATGTGTCTTTATGTAGTTCCATGTTGATTTGACAGTAAAATATTTATGTCTCAAGCATTCACCAAAGTCTGTCCATTATATTATTACCTTCTCGAGTCAAGATTTCGTCCACAATATGTTTTGCTATATCTACAAGATCATTTTGTAACTAGCTTAGTAATACAAGACTCATGAATCATTTCATCAATATTACATTACATATTAAGGAAATATCTAGAATTTAAGACGTATGCACAAAGTTGGGAAAGAGAAGGAAAAAACATGTAGCTCAGGGGGGACAGGGGCTTGCTGGACAAATCCCAATGTGAGACCCCAGCCTTGTGCAGTCCCTCGCTTTGAGCCTGACTCTGCCAAGCACTACATGGCGGTGGTTTTTATATTTATGCCTTGTACGTATTTGGATCATTGAATCAACGATGTTGTACCAGGAGAAAATCAAAATGGACAGGAATTCAGCAGCATCTGATGTTAGATGCATTAGATGGTATATCTATCTTTATTTCTTTCCTTGTTAATTAGAGCTTCTAAATGGGCATTTACTCAAATATCTAACAGGGTGTCGAGCTCCTCTATACCACTTGTGGGGCTCATATGTATGATGATGCATATGTAGTTTGAATCATTCAGTTACTTCTTAATAGTTCTTATGAGTGCGTTCTTCTTTTTTTGTACATGCAACCTGTCATTCTTCATTTGATTGGCCTGCTATCCCCTTTTCTCATTTATATGTCAGATTTCTAGCTAAGAGGCAAAAATGTGAAGGATAAGCTCTATTTCACTTGGCATCGACCACACTGCTCTTATTCCGTATTTCTAATTTCATCTTCATCTGTGCTCCTTGTGTTTTTATTATTATCATTATTTGGTTCTTTGATTGTTTTTATTAGATTAATTGGGGCTTTAAAAGTAACTGGAAGAGTTGGTGGTTCTATTGCTATTGCTCTTTCTAACCTCAGTTTTTTAAAAACTCAGAATTTCATTATTGGAATTTTGTTTGTTCTCTGTGAAATTTGGATAAAGATAGAGCTTTTTTCTTGATTTGAAGATTTTTTTGGTCCACATTTCTATCTTTCTATGTCCTGCAATTTGGGTACTTTCTGTTTGGTCATTTCCGTGTAGTTTGATTGTATGTTAAAAGTTATTGTTTGTTCTTTTGTGCAGCTTACTATATTGACACAAATCAAGGTTGCTGAATTCCTGTCCAGTTTGGTCATTCTGTTTTTATTTAAAAAAAAAAGAAACGGATTTTACTCAGTCCTTTCCTCATTCACCTCTGCTCAGTTCGTCGGAGTTTTCGGAATCCCATTTCAGTGGTGGAAGCTCTTCCTCGCTGCTCTGCTCGTCCAGTTTCAGCTTGCTGCCTTCGAAAGGGTAAGATTCCCTACTAATCTTAACATTTCAGAGATAATGTTATTTCCAGTAGTGTCTTTAAGTTGTTCTCTGCTCTGTTTGTTTACTGTTTGTGTCCATTGAGAATTTCAGTTTGTATTTTAGTTAAGCATGTCTCTTAAAGTGTGTGAGTT
Source organism: Solanum raphanifolium (assembly GCA_036250405.1). NCBI lineage: Eukaryota > Viridiplantae > Streptophyta > Magnoliopsida > Solanales > Solanaceae > Solanum > Solanum raphanifolium. Next base: position 1,284 of record JAJOOE010024035.1, on the reverse strand, counting down.
TTATATTAAGGGCCTTAAGGTTCACTGTATTCTAGCATCTTATTGTTACGTGATGGTCGTGTTAATTAGATTTTAGTTTCATTTGTTCGATTCAATATCAGTTTCATAGCATTCTTTTACCTGATTGATGTCTCATGGTTCTTCTCAAAAGTTGAAATATTGTATCTTTGTCCAGCGAGCACCATTGTTTTGACAACTCTTTCCTTTCTAGTTTCTGTTTCAGCTAAGATTTCTTCATGCCTGTTTTGTTTCATCTTGTAGTATTTTGACTCCAGCATAATTTGGTCTCTTTAGTGACAGTATTAATGTGAAAACAGCATCGAACTTCTGGATTTATCTCGTATATAGTTATCATTCCGATGTTGCTGCCTTAGAATTGGATTTTGATTTCTGTGATTCAGCTACTGTCTATTCCTTCCCCCTTTCCTTTATTTGAAGTTGTGAAAGTGTCGAAATCTCTCTCCCTCATTCATGTCTAAAATTTCTGCAAAGTCTTTGCGTACCTTGTTAATTTTGTTCACCAATTTGTTCATGTTTTAAAGGATTAGTTACATAGGTTTGCTACTGTTTTTTTTTAGTGGAATAAAGCGTTGTTTAGTCATTTCTTCATTGTTTGTGGTCAGTCATTAGTAAGGAAGGAAAATTGTTTGAATGTGGTGGTTTAATTTACTATTAAACTAGCTTTGCCTCACTCTTTACTTCTTAAACTCAGTTTTTCTTATTCTCATTATATTATATTTTGGATTTAATGATATCGACTCCAACCTTGATAGATGCCTTAATTCATGTGCTTTATTTTATCCCTCTGATTGTTGTCATTTCTAATTTGAAAGAATGTTGCCTTCTCTACTGCTTGCTTTCTGTCTTGCCTTAGGAGGTTCAAGTTTGTTTAATTCTAAGCTTACCCGATTTACATGTCTCTAAGGTGGTAGTTTAGCTCCATGCTTCGTTCTTATTTATTTATTCACTTCTTGTTAGAGTTTTCATTTGGTTTGATTTTAAAAGGTTTTCCCGTTTGTTTATTACTTTAAATTTAAAGTTAGCGTATTATGAGAATTGTCTTTCCCTGTTTTAGTAAAAAAAATTAAGCTTCTAGCATATCCTTTAGTTTTGGATTACTTGTTAGCATAGTCTCATTTCTCTCACTTTATATATTTTAGCATACCATTTTCCTTATTTCTTTCAGATTATCTATTAACTCTTTTCCCTTGTTTTCATTGCATGTAATCCCCCCGAGGAACGATTGTGCCTCGGGGTGGGGGTGGGAGTTGGGGGGGGGGGGGG
>JAJOOE010024034.1:0-12030 GCA_036250405.1 Solanum raphanifolium | reverse complement strand
GTTCGAAATTAAAATTGATTAAATCTTCTTTAAGATCAACAATGTCTCAAGATAGATTGAATGAATTAGCTATATTATCATTTGAAAAGGAATTATTAAAATAAATTGATTATAAAACAATACTTAATGACTTTGCATCTGAAATAGCTAGAAAAGTATATTTTAAATAAAAGTACATATGATGAAAAAAAAATTTAGGGCCCCTCTCTTAAGTTTCGCTTTAGGCCCCCAATGTTGTTGAGTCGGCCCTGAACAAGTGAAGGACGAACATTTGTCCCAAGGGAACCATTTTATATCAAAATTACCAAGTTATTTCCATTCGGCAAGCCAATTTAAGAAAATGACATTGGCATCAACATCAAAGAGGGATATACTATCGGACCAACTTTTTTGAACTTCGTCGTTTGGTAGCTGGATAGAGTTATGCAGATATTAGTAATGTAAGTATTAGTTACGTACGTATTAGTTATACATGTATCAATTACGTTATACATGTATTAGTTATGCAGGGTTTAGTTATGCAAGGTTTAATTATACATGTATTAGTTATGCAAGATTTAGTTATACAAGTATTAGTTATGTAGGTTTTAGTTATGCAACTTGCAAGGTTTAGTTATGTAAAGATTACAATACATTAGTGAGCTAATTTTTATTTCTTAATTCCAAAAAGTAATTAGTAAGCTAATATTTATTATAATCATTAAAATAACCAACTTTATAAATAACACATTAAAATTAAATAAATATCAATAGATAAAAACAATAAAGTATATAACAAATAGTAAAAGTAATTATGTAATTTGAATTCAATATGATAAGTAATTAAGTAATGGGTAATTTATAAAAAAAAAACTAAGCTAATTAAAATTTATATTGGCAGCGCGTGGTAGAGAAACTATGCGAAGAAATTAATTACAATTAATAGACACTGCCTTACCACAAAAGAAAACAGTTAACAAAAATTTAAGCAAAGAAACTGAAAGTAATTAAGCCATAGGAAGACAAAATACCCAAAACAAAAAAAATGCATACTGGTTTTTTTACATGTATTAATTAGTTGATTTGTTGTAAATTAATATATAGGTATAAAAGTAAATTGATAGGGGTAAATATGTAATTTATTATTTTAATATAGGGGAAAAAGTCTGAAATATATCTAAACTTTAATCGATATTGCCGTAACGATACCAAACTTTGGAAAGGACCTTTTACCCCCTTGTACTATTTAATAGTGTATTTTAAAGGTATATATGTGCTCACGCGGACATCATAAATATTGCATAATTATAAATAGTAATGTGTCCACGTGGGCACATATATACCTTTAAAATACACTATTAAATAGTCCAGGGGGTAAAAAGTCCTCAATAAAGTTTGGTATTGTAACAACAATTTCGGCCAAAATTGGAGTATTTTTCAAACTTTTTTCCCTTTAATATATGCATAACTAATACATTCATAACTTATTTCACCTTCTATCCCGCATAAATTATACATAGATTCCCTCATAAATTATACAAGTATTAATTACTTGGGATTATTAAAAAACACAACCAAATACAATATAAAATTAATACATGAATAATTTGTATATAACATTTGAAAAGCTACCAACTAAACATTCTATTAAATTAATATATAAATAAATAACTTTTATACAATGTTTAAAAACTTATCAACCAAGTATTATATAAAATTAATACATGAATTGCTTTTTAGGTAAATAGTGTAGACACATAACGTGCATGGACAATTTATATTACAGGACACAAGTTATATATGGTGCCAATTTAAGTAGTTATATATGGTACCAATTTAAGTTAGAGGTTGAATTTAGAGTACAATTGACAAGTAGTAAAGTCCCTCCAAGCCAGCTAGCTACTTTCATATATTAAAAACTTCTACTACCTTGTATTCATAGGGCATTTATGAGGAGTGTCCAAGCGGCTAAAAAATATCGGAATTTGATTTGTTCGATCTTTAAAGTACTTAGTGGTTAAAGCTAAATTTATTATACTTTTAAAATTATGAGTTTAAATTTATTCGAAATATGGTAATTCAGTACATATGTAAAAATGGAACAAAAACACCATGATTTCTATTAAACTCGTAGCTCAAAAATACCATTGGTAAGTTTGATCATGAGACGAGATTTACTTATCAGGAATACTGTGAAGTTTACCTGTGGATACCTTATTTATTAATTAAACATAAAAATCCTGAATTTTAATATATAAGGGATAATGTTTTTGAGGCCAAACTAGGCTATGTGAGCCCAATCATGTAAGAATAATTGATTATAGGGGAGCTTTCACATATAGCTACTCAAAAATAGCTTAATTATGCTTTATAGATATAGTTTGCTAATTACGATTAGTAGTTACATGTTATAGAAAGGAGAGTGGCGAGCGAGATTGGGAGAGGGATGAGAGAAGCGAGCAAGAGAGGGAAGAGAATGGGAGAGAAGTGAATTGTATATGCATATCGGTTAGATAATTGTACATATGTAATTGATATACATATGTATTTGTATATTTGGCGAGCGAGATTGGGAGAGGGAGGAGAGAGGAGAGCGAGATTGGGAGAGGGCAATAATTTGTATAATTAGCATCTCTTTTGTATAATTCGGGGGTATGTTTGTATAATTCGTGTGTTTTTGTATAATTGAGTAATATAAAGTCTGAAATTATACAAATAAGATAAAACTCGAAATAACTAATTGATACAAACATGAACATATGAACTTTAAACAGTTATACAAATTATACCATACAAATTACATTATATAAATTATATTATACAAAATTTGAAAACTACACATTTATACAAACTTTAAAAAGTTATACACAAAAATATTGAATGTACATGGTGATAAAACTGAAAAACCAAAGGAAATCATCATCATATACAAATATAAATCAAACGAAGAATTTTTAGTTGTGAATTATACAAATATGGCGAATTATACAAACGTGACTAATTATACAAACTCGATGTCAGCCCACGTAATTAATGGTTAACATTAGTAGCGAATGGTAATTATAGCAAACTATAGCTATTATGACCAATTAAGTAGTACAAATTTGCTTAACCACGTAATTTTCCCTTCATTATATTACCCATCGATGAACAACATTTGTCTCTTTATCAATTTGTATCTTTGTATATAAAAGTTGTATAAAAATAAGTTGAATAAACACAAACCTGACCATTAGTGGGCGGCCATATATACCTGTTACTAGAGTAGGGATCGTCGGCCCAATGTCCTTTAATGGGCCATGACAATCGAGCCCATAAAACCATCACACTGACATAAAACCCTAGAGTTTCTTGCTTCCTATTAATACAGCTGAAAATCCCATCTTCAAACATAACTCTGCTACTCTCTTCCCTTCTCTGCCGCAACAATAAAGCATTATTTTTTCAATTTTCCTGTGATCTTTCTCGTGATTGATGTTTGTGTTTTGTTATTTTTTTTAAATCACGATACGCCTAGTATTGCAATTCCTTGATCGTAAGAACATGGATAGCATTAGGCAATATGGAAACAATGCATACTTCAAATCTCTCTTGTTTTTTAGGGTTTTTTGGTGACAAGTTAGATACATTTTTCTTCAAATAATTTGTTTTATTGAGTTATGGTGTGTTAAGGATGATGAAGAAATCATTCGGATTCCCACTGATGTTGATCTGTGATTACTACAACCAGCTACTTCTGACTTCACATCATAATCCTTGTTTAATTTTTCATTTTTCTCTTTGTTTAATTTTTATGTGTTTTTGTTTGTCGATTTGGAATTGAGATTTTGAAAATAAAGGGCCAGTGATGTAATAAAATATTTGCTACTCTTGATGGGAATTTATTTAATTTCCATCTGATGATTCCTTATCCACCAAGATCTCTGAGGCCTTGTTCTTAAATTTTATTTTCTAAAATACTATTAAAGGTTTTCTACTTGCTGATTATTTATATATTTATGATATGTATAAATTTGTGTTTTTAATAGATTTATATGGATGACTATTAGGACTCACATGAATTACAATATATGAAATTATATTGTGAAAATCAGAAATGTTTTATCCAGTGTATGAAAATTAGGTTCACCATTTATATAAATAAAATAAAGTATTATTGTAAATTTCTAAAAGTTCATGTTGTCCGATGGTGTGCGGTTGAATTTGAAAAGAATTACATCAAACAATCGTTTATGCTAAATTTAAATACAAGGCAGAAACATTTTTATCGCCTGATGGAAGTTAACAATTATGATCACACACGGCGGCAATTATGGACCATGAGCAGTAAATTTAAATACAAGGCGGTAACATCACGAAGATGATATTAATAATCATATTACAGAAGACGGAAACATTTTGTAAAGGCCATTCTCGAGAAGAGCATATCTTAGAACAAGAGCTAGGATTTCAGAACTGTTAACCCTGAAATGTGATCCCATGACCCAAAGCAATTTTTGATTAATTAAATGAGTAAATTAGAAGTAATCACATAGTTAGGTGCATACTATCCAAAGAAGATATTAAGTTTGTCAACTCTGGCATAACCATTAACATCGACTTGAACAAGCCAACTAGCCAAGGATGAACATTTCTCACAACAGGGCTCAGGGAGCCATTTTACATCAAAACTACCAAGCTATTACTGTTCGGCAAGCCAATTTAAAGAATGACATTGGCATCAACATCAAAGAGGGAAATATACTACAGGACCACCTATCCTGAACTCCTTAGTGCAGCTAGAATGGGTGGAAAGTTTCTCAGGCTGAAACACCATGACATTTTCGAACTTTCATCAAGATAGCAACATGGCATATCCATAATTAACATACAAATAAATGATCCTACCTGTGACAACATGTTGAGCTATCATAGCAGCCAATCTACGTGCACACTCCAGCTTCATCTCTCAGCCTTTGCCTCTGTTTTTCTCTTATTTTACCTCTATGGCTGAAGCTAAACTTCAAAGAGGGGCTTCAATTATTTCACTTGCGCTTATGTGTATATGCCTCCTACAGACCCATGCAATCTGGCCACTGTCTCGGTATCTAACTCTCCATAATCCAAACTTTTCAGCAATATCTCTTCCACCAGAGCACCTTTGATCTCTCAAAAAATCAACAACCCATTGCTGTGCTGCCTTAAAATCTTCAACCACATGCATTTCTCCCCGATACTCGCATAACATGTGCAGCCGCAGAGCATTGATTCCTGAAATCATGGTGGTGATCAGTCTCCTCGAGTAGTTCTATGTCCTTACAAAGTAGAACATGTTTGGCACTTTTCTTTCTTCAACTTGGACATTGTAGTTCACAAGATAGTTCACTTTGCGGTTTAGCTCCATAAGAAGCCCGTATTCATAGTATCTGAGACCTTGGAATTCTTGCTTTATATCCCTAAGTTCTTGCTGTATAATTGTAAGTCTCTGCAAGACTTCTTCAACACCCTTGGCAATTCCAGCAAATGTTGGTTCAATTTTTCCTTCAGTTTCTTCACTGTTAGTAGAAGCATGATTCTGTCCATCCTGGCTGTTATCCAAAGGAATTTGGAGCTCCCCAGCAAGGTTTTGTAGATCATGGTACCTGCGCTGGAGAACTTCCCGAAAATCATCATCGGATAACAGATCCCGAGCATAATCAAAACCAGCTACAACGATAGTCCTTCCAGAATCTGCTACCAAATCCCAAGTGTGCTGATAGTCATACATATTGTCTGCAGACACAGAGAGCAATGCCTGCTTTAATAGCTGTTGGAGACAGAATCTGGTTTCTCCTGTACCTTGGTGGTATTAAATTTCTTACACATTCTGGTCGAATAATGTTTTCAGTCAGTGTGACCCCATGGCAAAGGCTCTGGATTGCTGGTATTATAAGCTGCTGGAATAGCCTTAGAGTTTCTGTTAGGTGCTTTGTGGAACAGGCAAGCACATCAACATAATAGCCTAATTGACCCCCAAGCTCTATGCGGACATAGATTCCATTGATGCTCACGTACTTTTCAAGGCTGTATGTCGCTCCATATTGATTTTTCAACCCCATTACTTTGTTGTGCAAATGTACCTAAACAAACATAGTGAACTATATTCTTATCCGAGATGATGAAATAAATAAATAAAAACAAAAGGGATGTTGTTTCATTTGCAGTCATGATTCTGCAATACAGAATAGATCATAAAACTAAAAGAAGGTCTTGCCTGTAAGCGGGGGAAGAATCCCGGTGTTAGAAATGTGTGGTTTGAATCATCACACTGAAGGTGCCTTCCTGCATAAATGCTCACTTGAGTTTATCTGCCACTTTAGCTGTTTCCCCTTACCTTCTTCAAGAAAGCTGGGTATCAACATTAGAGAATTGGTATACGAAGGATCTTGTTCATAGCATAATTCAAGTTTCATCATCATTCTCACAAGATCACTTGCATCCAAGTTCTTAAAAACTCTTGAGCCCATCCCTGGAATCTGGCTATCAAGACTACTTCTCAGAACTTTTTCCAGCTCTTTTCTACTTATGAATCCATCCCCAGCTGAAGTCTGCTTTTTGACATCTAATCTCAAAAACTGACCAATTACTTCACCACAAAACCATTCACAATCTAGGATTAGGAAACCTAGTTCCTCAAAATGGATCACCTCGCCAATGTGATGAAGGCACATAGCAACAGCCCTTCTCCTCGTTTCCACCTTCTCTTTATTATCGAGTCTAGAACGAACCCTGAGCAATGGAGCCTTGACTTGGCATAGATCACCAAACTCCTTCCACTTTATTGCTGGCTTATTATGGTTTTCCAATCTCCAGTCTGACAGAATTTGCATGAGATCGTTGCAAAGCTCATACACTCTAGGAACCCTTTGGAGAACCGTCTTGCTAGTCTTTTGGAGGTGATGGGCAACTTTACTTACTGATGCAGAAGATCTTGCATCAACTGTAAATACAGTTGGGTAGAATTCAACAAAGCCTTGAAATTTGTCTCGTAGCCTTTGGATTGAGTCTACAGTAAGCTGTAGGTTCTGTGATGATTGATTGATTTTGTCATAGTGTGTGAGCACCACAGTTACATTTGGCAGCATGCACTGCTGAAGAGCTCTTCTTGAATTGGAAACAATGAACCTCAACCAGTACTGCAGATCTTCTTCTACTTCATCGGGTGTTTTCTGTTCTCGGTTATTTGGTTTCCTGAACAAACTGGAGATGATCAGGAAAATGGAGGCACTTCCATGTCCTGGAAACATAAGATCATGGAGGGCATAAAATTCTTGCTGCCCTGCAAGATTCCAAATTGAGATCTTTGTATCTTCATCTTTGAAAGTTTTTATCTTCATGCCTATAGGTCGAACAGCTAGCTCAATTGGGTTTACAAGAGTTCTCACTTGATCAATATACGGCAATTTCGGAGAAGAAAACTGTTGATGTATAGAATTGCTTAGTGTAGTTTTTCCTGCAGTAAAAAAAAAAAGAACATACCAAATCAATCAATGTAGCTAATCAGTGATGTAGATAAACTAACATTGTTTAAGTGGCTCACCAGCATATTCTTGCCCACAGAAGAAGACCCTACAGCTCTTTGGCTCTGTCATTGGCATTTCTTTGAGCAATTCAATCTCTGGTTCGGCCTTGTCGTTCTGACCCAATCTCTGATATATCGCTTCTGTTTTCCCTGCATTGTGCGATGGAGTTCTTGAAAGATCAATGTCTTCAATCCAAGGATTTACCTGTAAAATATCCATGATAGTTTGTAGGACTGCTTCACCATCCACCCCTTTACAACCTTGTAAAGATATGCATCTTAATGTAGCATTCGTCTCCAAATTCCTAAAGATTCTGATTATGTCATCCGGTTTTAAACTCTCATCATTATATATTCCGAAGCTGGTAAGGCTTTTGTTACTTGTCAACCTCTGCAGGATTGCTGCAAGCCCATCCCTACCAATTTTGTTTCTTTTTCCTCCAAAAGTAAGTGATTTGAGAGTGATATTTGCTGGATATTGCAGCGCAGAAAACCGGCTCAAAGGGTAAAGTAAATGTTCTACACCAACACCTCCAAACCAATTTCCTTTAAGATACAGCTTCTGCAAGCTGTGGTTCTTGAATAGGCCAGCTGCAACATAAGCAACTCCTTTTGTCTTTCAAGCAAGTGTTTGACAAATTTATCTCTTTGAGGGTCCTATTCTGTTCCAAAACCCATCGGAATTCCTTTGCCCATCGGGACTTCAACCGTACTCCTGTCAGATTGAGTGTCTTCACAGCCGAATTCATCCCTAAAGCACAAGCAACTCTACAAGCACCCGAGACATTAAGGCGATATACCCGAAGGGTGCTGTTTTCAGGTACAAACTCAACCACCTTTGAAGTTTTCTCATTGTTCTCTCCATTCCAAATATGCACTTCCATTGACCTGTTCCTCGCAAGAACTGCTGAAATCAAAGGCGTGGCAGTAATAGACTTGGAATCAAAAATGGTGAGTAGCTGCGGTGCCCAGTCCATTAATAATCACTTTGTAATGATTTAAAGCTGCGGTGCCCTTTGGTTCCTTCATTAGGTAGACCAAACAAAAAATGAGTCCATCTCATTATTCCTCACTTACCTATAGGGATGGAGGGCCCTTCAACACCCATGTGCTCATCATCAACAAACATAAACATTAGATGATCACTTCAAACTCCTTTAACTTAAACATATGGTAAATGATTCTTCCATCTTTAATTAAACAACAATACATCATAACCTATTATTTCTCACCAACACAAATACTCCATCAAATATAATACTCCACTCAAATTTAACAGATGAGAAAAAATCACCTGATATTTTATTGCTAGTGGAATTTAAATGTAAGATTTCATAATTGTCTATCAATCACTGTGTTGCACGAACCCCCGGGAGATATTATGTCGAGTCACTCGTTAAGTTATGGCTGACGTGTAGAGGAATGGAGCAGCGTGTTGAATTTACAAATTGCAACGAGTACGTGCCACCGACGGTTTGTTAATTTCCAAACTTAAAGCAAAACAAGTGGAGCGACGGCACTTATCTTCTAACGGGAAAAAAGCCTACTTCACGAGAATGTTACCCTTCACCGACTTTATTCTATACGAGATAAAAGCTACTCTCTAGTAATATAGGATTTTCAGTCACATGAAATTGGCAGCCAAGCTAACAGACAGCAATTAATAATAATAATAACGTCCAACAAAGAGGAACCATATCATCCACTTGTCCTAAACTTGAAAAAAAGAAACACACAATTGCTAGCTAACATGAAGATTTTTTTAAACATGTAAAATAAAATCATTGAATAGGAATTGCAAAAAGAAGACAATAGAGAATAAAATATCTCATTGGGATAGCATAGATTACTTCAGGCTAAAGGCAATACCTCAAACTCTGGCTCATCATTAGTAAGCAATACAGTCGAAACAGATTAGTCAACCACACAAGCAGTGAGGCACGCCTGTAAAACTCTATAGGAAAGATCATGATTAGGAATCAAGTAATATAAGAGCAATAGAAATTCAGAAGCTCGAAAAGGCAAACACTGGTATGTCTCTTCATGATACTTTTTGACATATTGTAAAATCAAAACTGGTTCTTGCAACATTAATCATCCGACCAAGTTCCATATTGTGAGTGTCACTTCAGATCCAATATTAAGTGATTCTCCAGTACCTTTTTTTCAACATGTCTCATAACCTGAAATTGAAACTCAGACAGGCACAAGATTTTTGACTTCTCTATCTCCTCATTAGTTGGTGTTTGAAAGCCCACTTCTACTAAGAATTTATTTTGTTGAGTCGAATGAATGATAATGCACAATTAACATTGCTAAACAAAAATATCAGATATTTATCCATTTTGCATTGGAGGTCTCATAATGACCAACAGAAAAAAGTTTCATACGATTAAAATACAAAGTGATCAATATGTACACTGTATCAGAGTAACAGAACATGAAGATAAAGACAATCAGAGTTTCTAAACAGCACATAAAAGGACAATTTCATGCTACATTTATTATTAATGTAGCAACAGCATGGAGAACATTGCATCTTTGACCTGGCAACCCTACCAGAAAAATATCCCATAACAGATTCAGCCAGAAAGATGTCAGTCAGCCGTCCAGCTCTGCTCAACAACCTCACGCACCTTCCTGTTGTACTCACGCTTGTTCTCACTAAACATGCGAGCTGCTTCTGAATTAGCTGGCGAGTTTGGGTTTGGATCACAGAGCAAAGACTGCATTTCAAGAAAGTCAAACGTTAGGGGATGCCAAAGTTAATGCGTTCTCAGTTCAGTTTCATTTATGAATTGACTTGACTCCAGTCTCACACCAGACAGAACCAGAATTCAATTACTTGATTAAAAAAATGATATGATTCAGATGCTGTAGAAAACTCTACCGACCAAAAAATTGAACTGGACTTCTATGGAAACACAATACAAAGATGGCGGTGACAGAAGATGTTTTAAACTCCCAAGTTAGCGCCTAGATGAAACATAATGTGAAATAGACAGAACGATAACGAAGTTAAAGTAAGAACTGCTTGAACCAAATAGATTTAACAAAACAGAAAAAAACTTGCCTCTCCAGCAAGTAGAGACATATTCAATGTTTTAAGAACCAAGGACCTGAACTGTTTGCTTTAGAGCAACAGGTTGGATAGTTCTTTGTTTAGTTACTTTATTCATTTGTTAAATTAGTTAATTTACCACTCGTAAAAAATGATATCAAACACAGTATGTGCATCTACGGAAATATTTTATCATCTCACTGAATCAAATAATGAAGTCTCCATTCCCAACTTATCCAAAATTACAGATTTCCTGTTCTCATCGGGGTACGCCTAAGTTGCTCGGACTCGGGTGCGGGTATCCGGGACGGATGCGAATCCGAGAGTCGGATTCGGCAAAATTTAAATTTTAAGATTTGGGGGTGCGAATCCGAGAATGGATACGGGTGCGGGGATTCGTTAAAATTATTCAATATTATAAATAATAATAATAATAAAAAATATCTTGTAAAATGCTATACTTAAAAGGATATCAATTATAGATATACAAATTTAAAAGTATAAATTAATTACTTGTTACTAATTAATTTTAAAAAAATTATAATTATTTTTATTTATTATAAAAAAGAAATAATCATTTATATATATATATTAAATTAGATAGTAGTACAATTCATTAAAGTTCTGACGTACAATTCATTAAAATTCTGACGTAGTACATATATATAGCCTATTAAATCATTTATATATTATATATATAGCCTATTAAATTAGATAGTAGTACAATTAATTAAAGTTCTGACGTGCTGCCCTTTCTTCTCCCAAGAACTATGTTGCGCGGACTCTTCATTTTTGCGGCCGAACCCGTCTCGACGCGACACTGGTGCAGGCGCGGGTGCGGGGTGCGTGTCGGATTCGGTCAATCCGATCCAGATACTTTGACCAAAGCCGAGAAAAAAAATGAGGAAGAAGAGATAATTTCATGGATGGCGAAAGTTGACGACGACAAAGTTGTCACAAGGTCTGGTTGCTCCATGGAAAAGAATAATGAAGAGGCAAAACTTACAAGAATAGAGAGAGAGCAGGCAGATTTTTTTTCTTGTACAAGAACAAAGAGGAGGCGAAGGGCTCCATGGAAAGAACAAATAATTCAAAGTTTTTTTCTTGAAAAAGAAGAGAGCTTTTTTCTTGAAAAGGAAAAAAGAAGGCTAGGGTTTCTTGGGAGAAGAAAAGGCATTCTTGGGAGAAGAAAGGGCAGCACGTCAGAACTTTAATTAATTGTACTACTATCTAATTTAATAGGCTATATATATAATATATAAATGATTTAATAGGCTATATATATGTACTACGTCAGAATTTTAATGAATTGTACATCAGAACTTTAATGAATTGTACTACTATCTAATTTAATATATATATATATATATATATATAAATGATTATTTCTTTTTTATAATAAATAAAAATAATTATAATTTTTTTAAAATTAATTAGTAACAAGTAATTA
>JAJOOE010024033.1:0-13735 GCA_036250405.1 Solanum raphanifolium | reverse complement strand
ACCATTCCGAATTCTAAGTTTTAAACTTGAAATAATATATTAAAAGATAAAAACTATGAAATAGTATAAGAAATATTTTAAAATTATATCAAAGTAAATATTTTTATGTATAAAATAAAATTTAAAATTACATATATAATGTCGGGTTGATTTGGTCTCGGATTGGTTTTTTTTAGTTAAAACCAAACCAACCCAAATATAGTTGGGTTTTTTTTTCCAATACCAAATCAAGTCAAATCAAACCACTAGTCAGATTATTTTTTTTCGGTTTGACTCGATTTGCGGTTTGGTTCGATTTTCGGTTCAATTTTGTACATCCCTACTCTTTCTTTCTTAAATGAGGAAAACGTTTTCCCTATTGAAAGTAGGAAAAACAAATTCTACAAGTGTCATATATTGATATTCCATCAATCTGCCAGATTCGGAGATCGTTCGTCCTGGTATTTTATTGTTCCATCGACAAAACCAAGTTTCTTCCTTTCCCCATAAGCTCGTCCTCATAGACCTAGACCAGTAGTAATAGTTCTCAACCTTCAATTTGACTTGTATTATCACAATTTTAGGGTTATCATTCGATGTGATGTGATGTTATGAAGAGATCGATCTTACTATATTTCTATATTTACCATAATAAAAAATTATCATATATATATTTGTCAACTTTAATTTTAAAATTTTGAAGTGATAGTTATTTTTGGAACAATTTTTTAGAGCTAAAAGGACAATTAAAATAAGGTAACTGTCATGAAAAATACGTTATTGAAATAAACGATCTATTCGAACATTTAGGGGTCATTTGGTAGAGTGTATTAGCAAAATTAATGCATGCATTAGCTAGCTCTATGTATTAGTAGTACCTTGTTTGGTGCACTTTTTCGTATAACTAAACACTCTATTGTATATTAGAAAGTGTGTTACTAGGTATTAGTAATGCAAAGGGATTTAATGTATGCATTAGCATTAATTTTAAAGACACAATTACCCCTCAAAATCCCTTTTACATCTTTTCCACAATAATTGTGAAGAATATTTTTGTACAATATATGTTATTTTTAATATACCAAACCAAATAATGCATAAGAAATAATATATGTATAACTAATACAAACATTATTAATACACTTTATTTACATTATTTATATATACACTCTACCAAACTATTTTTTAATAGATGTCATTATTACATCAATCCACCATAAGATGAAATAGTCATAATACATCCATTTTCTCAGCTTCTCGTAATTTTTGATCCGTTCCAACTTCCAACTTCAAAACCAATAATGATGGATTTAACCCCTTTTTGACGAACACACCAATAACCATAAAAAAAGAAGTTACATTAATTTGACTTTTCAAAAGTCTTGCAAGTTGCAACTTATAATGCATACTTACATAGTTCTTACTCCTCGTCCCATTTCATGTGAGGTAGTTTGACTTGGTACGAAATTTAAGATTGGAAGGAAGATTTTTAAAATTTGTGGTCCAAAATAAATGATAGAAATTTGTATGGCTGTAAATCATTTCATTAAGAATAAAATAGATATTTTATAATTAAATTATTACTTAATATAGAAATATATCGTTCTTCTTAGGATTGACTAAAAAAGAACAACAGTCACATAAATTGAGACAGAGAGCATAAGTTACAACAAGCAACATGATAAATGAGTGATAAAGTAACTTTTTATAATAGATTAAATTATTAGTAAGTCAAAAATTAATTACAGGGTCAGCGTATAAATTCTTAGAAAAGTTTAAGCACTAATCTGCCGTAAACTGACTACTGAGCATTACACATTTTAGAACTGGATTGGAAGTCTGCAACACCATAACTTTTCCAGAAGATTTAATTTAAATAGCTCACTATAATTAATGTATATTTTATGTATATTAAATAAAAAAGTAAACAATGAATTCGATCAAATTCTCTCTCTATATATATACGCGTTTAAAATATCAGAAACAGTTTACTGCTCTAAAAGCTCAAAACAAGTTGCTAGATGGTGTTTGCAACAAGTTTGAAAGTACTAGAAAATATATTGCAATCACAAATAAAATATGAAGAAATATAGTTTTATGGGAAAAGGGTCAAGAATGCCCTTAACCTATTGAAAATGACTCAAAAATGCCCTCCTTCTACCCTTTGGTCTAAAAATATCCTTACCCTTTGGTTGGAAACAAGTTATCCCAGGTTAAGTTGTCCTGGGATAACTTATCCCATCACTATGATATAAATGGTGGGATAAGTTATCCCAAACATGGCAACCAAACAAAATAATTTTTTTTTATCCCATCACTATTATTTTTAATCCCTCACATCAAACGAGCCCAATCTATAAGTACTCTTAACCCAATTTAATTAAATTGAATTATTTAGTAATTAGTTAATTTTTTTTATTTGTTGTAAAAAATACTTTTTATTTATTCAAATTCTTAATATTAGTTCATTTCAAAATATTTAAGTGTATAAAATAAAATAAAAAAATTATTGTGTAAAAATAAAAAATAAAATTCTTATTCTTATTATTAGAGTATCACAAAATAAAATTCTTAAAATTATTATTCTTCATTTTTACACAATAATTTCTTTATTTTATTTTCTGTTTTATTCACTATTATTCTATATTTTAATTTATGAAATGATTTTAAATTTATTTTGATTGATTTTTTAAATTATATGTAAAAATTTAATATTATTTAATATTTTTTTGATTTACTTTTAAATAAATAACATATAATAACAAGTTTGGCCAAGTTGCAGATCACCCAATGACGATTCCCATTACATTATAAATTATTTATTAAGAAGTAATATATTATTATAACATGATAATTTGAATATAATTTAAAAAATCAATCCAAATAAATTTAGAGATCATTTCATAAATGAAAATATAAATAATATTGTATAAAACATAACGTAAAATTAAAAAAAAAATTATTGTGTAAAAATGAAGAATAAGAATTTCAAGAATTTTATAGTGTTATTTTAATAATGAAGAATAATAATTTGAGTTTTTTATTTTTATTTTAAACAATAAATTCTTTATTTTCTTCTATAGACTTAATTATTTTGGAATGAGCTAATATTAAGAATTTAAATAAATAAAAAAGTATTTTTAACAACAAATAAAATAATTAACTAATTAGTAAAGAATTCAATATAATTAAATTGAGTTTAAGAGTATTGGTAGACCAAAAAATGGAAGGAGGGGCATCTTTGAACTAAAAACAAAGGTGAAGAGTATTTTTTGACCAAAAGGTAGAGGGAGGGGGGGGGGGGTGTGTGTGTGTATTTTTGAGCCATTTCCAATAGGTTAGGGGCATTCTTGACCCTTTTCCTTGTTTTATTGATTGACATTATAGGCTCAAATTTGTTTCTCCCTTGATTTTTCTCTCTCTTAATATTTCACCATGATTCGAGGGCCGTTAGTGACTTATTTTTCGAATTAGGATGATATGGAGTTAATATCTTTATGAATGTTCCATGAATTTGTGGAATATTTGAGATGTCTCTTCAAAGTGAATATAATACCCTTTGTATAGGCATGAACTAGGGTTTAGGGTTGATAGTAGCCTTCAAGAACCCTAATTGAAATTGAACTCGTCTTGTATAGTCCAATTATAATTATATTGAACACGTCTTGTAAAATCCCATAAAATTTCAATGTCTACAAATGCCCTCTGCTTCAAGGCTTGTCGGACCCTAATTGGAATTGAACACGTCTTGTAGAGTCCAATTAGAATTGAACACATCTTGTAGAATTCCATAAAATTTCAATGTTTACCGTATCAAGCAGATAAGTTAGGCTGAATTTAAATGGATCAAAATAAGCTGAATTAACAAGAGAAATTTTCATAAACACGTTACTAGCTATTATTGTTGATTACTCAATGAAATGATAGTTTCAACAATTATATAAGTTGTCTGAGATTACTTTTGAATACATGTATCTAACGCGTCATGCCACTATATCTGAGATATATTATCTCTCTCCCTCACCTCTCTTCCTCTCTCCTCCCTCTCCTTCTCTGTGTCTGTGTATTACAATGTATGTATAATGTACTTCACAATTTAATGTTTTTGTGTATCCAATATCAAATCTACGAGTGTATCCAATAAAATATGAAAGCATGTATACAACTATATATGTGTAAGCTTGTGTCATTTACTACGATTGTACCTTTGTATACAATATCAATTTTGAAAGCATGTATATAACTATATATGTATAGACTTGTATCAATTTTATCCAGTGTATCCAATATCAAATTTATTCAGTGTATCCAATATCAAATTCATCTAGTGCATGTATATGATATCAATTTCATCTTATGTATACAATATCAAATATGTAGTGTATTTAATATTGGATTCACTATGTATGTATTGGTATATCTGTGTGTCCAGTATATCTATGCATAAAACATTACTTAGAAGAAGAGGATAGAGATGCGCTGATACACATCTGTATCTCCTCAAATATCCAATGTATTTTTCAAAAGAAGATCGATGAGAGAGAGGAGAGGGGAGAGTAAGGAGAGTAACGAGCGAGAGAGTGGAGGGAACGAAGAGAGTAGTGAAATTTAGGAGGATAAAAACTATGAATATATAGGTTTTGTAATTTGTAAAAATATAGCTAAGTTGACTAGATATACTAGATATGTTTGCTAAGTTATGTAGTTTTTCTAGTTATTTACATGGACAAGTTATTGACAGAGTTACTTAGGCGTAAATGAGTTCGGCTCAAATGTGGGTCATTTATTTTTTTGTTCTTTTAGAAATTTTTAGTACCTAATAAAATTAGTTTTTATTTATTATGACTATATATTAATATTAATAAAAAAGTCTTTTAAAATAAATTTTGATTAGAATTCTTTTGGATCAATTTGGGTTATATATCAACCCAATTTTAATTAACTAAAATAGTTTGGGCTAATAAATCAACGAGTTATTATGAATTAAGTGGATCAAATTTTCATGAGCTGGTTTTATGAACTCTCATGGAGTTTGAAACTCGGTTAATTTAGCAAGTCAGCATATTGAAATTGTAAAATAGTACTAAACGAAAAAGTACTACATATGTGGAATGGAAAAATTTTTTGGCCAGAAAATTTGGTTAGAATTTGACTAGAATGGTATTTAACGATGTTATTTTACTTTTTGAACATTTTTACCCTTTTAACTTTAGTACCTTTTAATTAAAAAATGGAAAAAAGATCAGTTTATTTTAAAATAAAATAGATATTATACACTTTTAAATTTTTCTAGATAAATTATGATAAAATTTTCTAGCCATTTAGCATTACCACGTGGAATAGTATTTGCTTTTCATTGGTGGACTTGGAACTTGGGATTATTTAAAGAAAACATTGGGGAAAAACCAAGAGCACTAACTTTCCCATCTCACGAACCAATTTCATGAAAATGACCAACTTATTTTGGTCCAAATTAGTCTACATTTTGACCACATATGAATTTGCTATTTATACTCCATATCCTTTGGGTTACTCAACATCATCCTCAACAACTCAACTTCTTTTCTTCACTAGCAAACTTATCAAAATGGCTTTTATTTGCTAATGGACAAGTATTTCTCTTACTTGCAGTATTGTTCTCATCCATGTTTGCCATTGGACTAGCCAACTATGACTTCAATTGGGGTCCTACAACATGGAACAAAACCAATTGCCCTTATTCTCATCCCCCAAATGCTACTCAGACCTCCAATAGATTCATCCTTGGAGGTTCGGAAAATTGGCATTATGGCTTCAACTACATGGATTGGGCTCGAAACAATGGTCCGTTCTTTGTTAATGACACCTTAGGTATATCTCTCATTTTTTAGTTTTTCCTTTTAGTGCATTTGTGCTTTATCATGTTATTTACATAAATTTGATGATGTAGCTAAAGGGGTTCAACTGAATTTATTAAGTTAAATAAAATATATATAGTGTGCATTTTCTTAACATTACTTAATGCATCAAATATTGTTATATTTCGATTTTCTCATGAGGGGAACTTCTAGTGTTGTGGCAAAAAATTCGTCCCACTAGATTTGTTTTTTTAAAAGTGTTATTTAATTATGAGTATATTTATACTAAGTTCTATTCCTTAAAACAAAATAAATAGTGGCTGCAATAGTATCATTCTCTCTCTCTCTATATATATTGACTTAAGTTCTGATCATTTCACTTTTATATATTTGTGGCATGCAGAGTTCAAGTATGATTCACCAAATGTAAATGGTACTGGATTTCCACACAGTGCGACTTGAGGAGAGCTAAAAGGATAGCAGATCCAAGTCAAGGTGCAGGGGAAGGATTTGAGTTTGTTGTAAAGAAAATGCAGACTTACTATTTTGGTTGTGGAGAAGTGAGAACACAAAGGAATCCATTGCAAGACAGGGAACATGAAGTTTGCTGTGATGCCTCTCAAACATTGGCGTTTCTAAATTAAAAACAAGAGCAACATGTTGTGGTATGCCTTAGAATTTGGAAGATGCATACGGATTAATTACACTTTTTATTTTTATGATTTTTGTGTTTTACTTGAATAAATTTAAGCTAAACATGAGTTGATTTTAATTAGTGTATATTTCTTATTTCAATAAAAATATAGTACTTGGGAGTTTTGGAATGCTAGATATTTTTTTATTAATGCTTCGGATTATTTTATGGATCTTCAAGTTTATTTAATTTGTACCTCCAAAGATTTAAGCAAGCAAATCATATCCATAGAGTTTCTCATAATCAATATCTAGCCTTTTCTCGTAGCCTTTAACCACTAGTCTTGCCTTGTATCTCTTCACATCTCCATAAATACTAATCTTTGCCTTGTATATCCTTTTCATTCAAACTGTTTTATGACTCTTAGAAAGTATTGTTAATTATTTTCAAGCGTAGTTCTTCTCTATTATTGTAATATCCTTCTCTATGGATTATCCCCACCTTATATTTGTAACGATTTCATCAAAGTTCATCCTCCTTTGGTGATTCACAGTTTTGCGGCCTTTCACCTGAGCTTTTTTGATAAAAAAAAGTAAATGCACCATTGGTAGGAGTAGGAGGTGGAGTTGCATCCTGCACAAGTGTCATGAACTCATGATTTCCTGTTCCTCTTTATCTCCAAAGCATGAAAAACAATTATATGGTGTTTCATTCTAAGCCTCCCAATTTGATGTTGTTTCTTTACCAAATTCAACATCATGACTCACCATCACTTCGTTGTTGCTTGGGTTGTAAAATATGCTGCCTATTAAACTCATGTCACAATCAACAACTACATGCTTGATACTTCGATCATCAAGCTAAGTACTCTCTTGTTGTGGCATATGCGTATATAAGTTATGCATTCAAAGATTCTCAAGTGCTTGATAGTTGACTTTCTTCCTCTCGAAAGGCCTAAAATTCTTTGCACATATTTTTAATTGCTTGTTTTTTTTTTCTATCATCGTATTGCATGGTGGCATGAATCATGATATTTATATTAATCATCATATTTATATTAATCAATAAAATTAAGAGATAATCAAAAGGCATAAAGAACCAATAAAACCAAAAACATTTTCCTTAGTAATCAACAAAACGTTTTGGTCTTAATGTTCAAGAATTTGAAATTCAAATGCTTTTATGGCAGAAGACTAGTAAATATATTACTTATTCTATACTGCTCTTTTTATCTTTTCCTAAATTCGGTTAATTATCCGGGCATAGTAAGGATCGCAGACTCATTAGATGAGGAGTCTAATTATGATATTGATTCGAAAATGAATGAATTATCATATCACAATAAATTACAAATTATTCCACTAAGAATCTGTATTTGCACTCCTCGATTTAGTTTCAGAATCTACCATCGCATCTGATTTAACTCCCCATATTAGAATAACCGACACCAATAAATTAAATCAAACATTTGAAAATTTTAATTTATTGATTAATTTAATCATTTATTTTTATGATTATATTATTTCATGTGACGGATATATAATCCACCTGCAGAGTTTTCATTTGACAACTTATAAGAAATCATAAAGAGGTGTCTTCTTTCTCATGACCGACATATAGTTCTATCAACTAATTATTATTTCACGAATGTGATTTGTCATTTTCCAATCCATTAGGAATATTTTGACTCATCATAGAGTCTCACCTTTTAATAGATTAAAATGCTAAAATAAACTACACGGATCATAATAATTATATCAAGATTAAGAGTATAAGTACATGTAACGTGTCACGCCCCGAGCCTACACCGTGGACCCGACTAGCACTCGTGAACCATTGTTGGCCACAAGCGAACCCTTGGCCTGACTTAACTACTAGTGGAAGACTTACTCAATGATAAAAGAGTTTTTTTTAAAAAACAACTTTAAATCAACTGTCTAAAAGTAAACTCAGAACATTTTAGAAGTAAAACATTCACTAGCCAAAGTGGCAACTCAAATCTCTAACATCAATCACTGAAATGGAAAAGGCTCATGAACTAACGTCTATCTATCTATGAAGCCTTTATTAACTGAGATGGGAGCCGGGACAAGTGATTAACGTTTCAAGTACACCTCATCCAATTCTAGGTGTAAACGATCGTTAACTAGTATAAAACCCAACTAAGAGTTGCGGTCGAATACACAGGGAGTGGTACATGTTCAAACTCAAGTATGAAGTACAAACGTGATCTAATCAGTTATAGGAATATAAATCATCAAAAAAGACATGTAAACAAGTCTAAGGGGATGACACGAATGTCAGATGTGGGGTTTTGGTTTGCAATTATCAGCTACAACACAATCAAACACTAAAGAAATAACAATATAGAGAGAAGTTCTCGAGATGTGATCGATTATAGGCAAATTTCACTAACAAATAGCTATATATCAGTGGGTAGGCTGGACTATGCGTGAAATAGTTTTCTCTCGAACAACTATCACGTTTCAAGTGATTTCTTTCGAACATCAACAAGCTTATCAAATAAGAACAACCCACAACCTTAATACCTCCACTCTCTCGAGCTAGATGGGTAGGATTGAGTTTCAGATTCACTCTTTCGAGCTGAACCCATATCAACCCAATACCTACAAACCATTAATCAAAAGCTTTGGTTCAAAAACCTCTCTCTTAAGCAAGCTAAGAACTCAAAATTAGAATTGCATTTGCAACTACAATTCATAGATTAAAACACAGCTAATGATTAAACCCACTTCAATATAACATTTAAATTAGTAATTAACAATATCCATAAGCTAATTCAATACATAATCACACCCCAAGAATTAGGGGTCTTGCCAAACATCATAAAAAGGTGAAAACAATTACCAACTCGATTAGCAATCAGCTGTGTAATAGTCTCCAAGTCTTTAAAATGTTCCAAGATAGTTAAGTTAAAAAACCCAAGTAAAAATCCTCAAAATTCTACAATAAGAACTCCAAAACTTTGAGAAAAACTCTAACTCAAGAATGGGAACTGTAATATTTGGGAGAGAACTGAGTAAGAACTGGTTCGAAACTCCTCAAAATTCCTTTTAAAATCCAATTTATAGTTTCTCAAAATTTAGCCTGAAAGTCTAGTTGGTAGATTATGTAGGGCTCGCCAAGTGGTTCGGCGATCCTCCCTTTGCTTCCTTCCATCACCATTTTGCATTGGTTATCAGCTTCCCAGGTCCTATAACTTTGGGCGATCCAACTTGTTGTCGCGGAGTGGATCGGCGATTCGCCGATTGGCCATTTCTGTCGCCAACTTGGTTTCTTCCTAGGGCTGGCACATTGGAACTTTAGGCGAGCTAAAGAGCCACTCGACGGTTTGCCGAGTGGTCTTAGCGATCACCAGGATCGCTTTTCTCCACTTCTTCAGCTTGTTTTGCTCCTTTTTGCCTAGTAGTATCCTTGACTTGCTCCTCAACTCATATACTTGAATCAATACTTTAACATTAGTTTATAACATAAATTAGGCATTTGAGGACACTAAAACTATCAAAACAAAGCCCTAAATGAGTCCAAATCTCGAACTCATCAACAAGACCCATGACATCCTACTAACAAAATGAAATGATTGAAGGTAAACAAGGGATCCTCCTGAAATAAGGAAGCTCACCAACAACTCTAAAGCTCGACTGGATCAACGAAGCACTGGATGATGATCCTGATTACCTGTATCTGCATCATAAAAGATGTAGGCCAAATGGCGTCAGTACATGGAATGTATGAGCATGTGAGGGGAAATCTAAACAAGACATAAGCTTGAACTGGAACTGAAAGAAACACTTACCTCATCTCAACTCAACTCAGGGATACTAACTCATTTCAATATAAAGTAGTAGTAAAGCATGCATTATAAAGAAAAGTTTTTGCAAATAGTAGATAACAACTTCATGTATTTAAAAATACAATGTACCCTTTTTGTATGCAAGGATACAAAATAAACTCTGTGTATACAAGAATACAAAATATCTCTGTGGGAGTTTCTCTACCCGACAACCATCGCTATGAGCTATGTGATGATACAACGTCTAACTCACGCTGCCAGAGCAGTCCTATACTTTGCCGGGGTATAAAACCTACTACTAAGTGGATCCACTAGTCTATGCTAAAAGCATTAAGGAATCATCTAAAAAGTATGACCCTTTCTATCCACGTTGGCTACATGGTTTATGGGGGCTGTGAGTTGTATGAATTCTCCCCTATATCGGTGCTCAATACTACTCCCAAAATATACTTAGCTCATTATGTTTTAAAGAAAACATTTCCTCTTTCTGTGGTTTGATATTATTACTCAAAAATATTTCTCTAAAAAGAGATAATACTGAAAATTGCTCATGAACTCTTTTGGGAAATTGGTGTTTCCTCTCTTGCTTAAATGTGAAAACATTTACTCTTGGGAATGCTTAGTTCCTGTATATCATTTTAAAGAAAATAAATGCAACTCTACTCTTCCTCAAACTAAGTGTTCAAGTCATTTAAACAAGTTTAAAAGATTTTAAAAGACTTATTAAAATGACTCGGATGAACTCTTAAAACTTGACTCTTAACTGTACCTTGAATTTGAATTTATGGATTCAAGATTATGATTCATGTTTATGAATGATTTTTAGATGTTTAGAAGTGGAATAGAGTGTTTAGAATCAATAGGGATTGAAGGAACACTTTAAAGGAACTCAGACAAACTAAACGACGAAGAAAGGGTGCTGGAAGGCAACCCTGGCGCATTGAGTGGCGCAGGGCGCCAAACCTTGAACTAATGAGCTACAGGTGGGGCGCACTGGCTAGCGTAGGGCGCCAGGCCCCATCCTACAGAACCTCTCTGTTGGCGCGTTGGTGGGGTGGCGCGCCAGCCCTTTCCTAGAAAACCCACTACAACTTTTCTTAACCTAAAATCGAATGGTTTCTTCTCGAATCACTTAGATTCGAATACCTAACCAAAGTAACCAAGGATATACTCAAAACAACCCTTAAAACATCAACTTTCAACTCAAAAAACTCATAAAAAATCCAACAATCAAGATTACGTTAGGAATTTCAAGAAAACTCATTAAGAACTCTAAATCTTCAACTTTAAGAATGAAATCTCACTGAAAATAACATGATTGGCGTGTGGGTGAACGAACCCAACACTACGAGAAGTCACATACCTCTTTAAGATCGAATCCTTGGTGAAACAACCTTTAAATTTGCAAGAAATCTTGAAGAACTCCTTGACTTTTCTCAAAACCCTAGCGTAAATTAGGATTTGCAAAACTGAACCAAATCAGTTTAGACCCCTAAGTATTGCCAAATTTCGCTTAAATCTTATTGGGTAAGGAAAAGACCAAAATACCCCTCTTAAATCCGGGTAACTTTCCTTATCTGGACATCCCAATTTGAGATGGGCATATCTCCCTCATACGAGCTTAAAATTAAGAAAATTAGGTGGCGTTGGAAAGATGTGAGTTTTGGATCAACTTCAAATGGCCATAACTCATCCTGTACTGAAAGTTATGGCCATTTGAAGTAGATCCAAAACTCACATCTTCAGCTTAACCCTAAACCCTAAACCCTTGCAAAATTTTAGATTTTGCTATTTCCAAAATAGTTCTTTCTAATGCGGGATGTTACAATATCTCCCCCTTGGCAAAATCTGTCCTCGAATGAGATTACTCTAAGTAGAACTAAGGGTCGTAACATCTAATACCCAACTCAAACACCCAACATGCAAATCTAACACATTTAGTATATCAATTAAAGAGTACAAAGAAAAGAATTAGTACCTTGATCTAGAATTTCTCAGGACTCAAGAGATGTGGGTATCTCTTATTCATAGCTTCCTCAGCCTCCCAAGTAGCTTCCTCAACAGAGTGGTTTCTCCATAATACCTTGACTGACGCTGTAACACCCCGTATGCTAGAACTACCAAAATGCAGATTTCCAGAAGTTGCAGGTGCAACCCATGGTTGCCACCCATGGACCATAGGGTGACCCATGGCCCGTGCTGGTGGTCCGTGGATGGCAACCTGCAGCCCTTCCCAGAAAGACTCAGAAAATTCCTCTAAGTCCAGACCTACGCCAGGACCTACGAACCGTATGTCAGACCACGGTCCATGGTCCAGGGCCGTAGATCAGACCCCAGATTTTCAGTCCCAGACATCCAACGACGGTTGACCAGCATGGATAGTCGGTCCATCCACAGTCCGTCGGTGACCCTGACAGCTTTTAAGTCAGGGGTCGTTTGGTCCTTTCCTTATACGTTGGGCCCCTAAACTACGTCATTTAATCCCTAAACTATGTGGTTTTGGTTAGTTTTAGCCTATTAAACAATTTAGAACCTACCCTAGTTTTTTTCATTCTCAAATAATCGATCAAACTAGAGAAATAGAGGAGAAGAAGTCGACCAACCCTAGTTCTAAAATGCAGCAAGGTTTTCATCAGTTCCAGCCCGAAATCAAAAGATTTCTCCGTGGAATTCATCACCAGGTATGTGGGATTTCACTAGTGGGTTCCTTTCACCCATTAGGTCTCTAGATTTCAGTTAGAATCTTGATTACCTTAATATTATCTAGACCTAGGGTTTCTTGAATGTTAGAAATTGTTGGGTTTTAGCTGTTAGAGTGATCCAAATCAGATTGTCATGAATTGAGTATCGTTTTGTGTAGATTCTTTCATAAACTCAGAACCCTAGTTATGTAGTTCTTCTAGTTTATGAATTACACATGCTAGGTCAGTTATTTCAGATATATATATATATAATATACATGCCTCAATTTTTGAATGTTTCATTATCAGTATATTAATGTTGCATTCTTAGTTTGCATGTCAGTATTTTGAGCTATCCAGCATTAAAGAAATTCAGTCATAACTTGTTAATTACATAATCAATTGGGAGTAGCTTAATACTGAGTGTACTAGGGTCAGTTACCCTCAAGTCCCAGAACTACGTGCCCCGTAGGTTAAGTCCCCTCTATTGGGCATTACATTTTAGTGATCACGCCAGTCATGCCTCTATGCCAGCCAGGGTATATTGGGTCCTATCGATGGGGCATATACATCGAACTCCACATTTAGCTCATGTGGTTTTATGTCGGTTATTAGTAGCTGATACGCTCAAATTACACCTTCTTACAGAAGTATAAGCGATCGTTATCAAGTAAAGAACCCAACTTGTAGGTTGGGATCGATCCCACGAGGAAAATGGTTTAGACTTTACTTTAACTAACAATTATATTCAATTAGTCAAATTATTTCCAGAAACAGGTAATAAAAGGGG
>JAJOOE010024032.1:0-11755 GCA_036250405.1 Solanum raphanifolium | reverse complement strand
TGATATAACAAAAGGGTTGAAAGAGACATTTTTGTCATTTACCTATTTTATCCCGGGATAACTTATCCCGGGATTACTATACCACCCTAGGTTAGGGATAACTTATCCCGGCACTAATTATTAATCCCGGGATAAGTTATCCCGAACTTGCCAACCAAACAACAAAATAAGCGATGCTATAATTTAATCCCGGGACTATTTCGTATTATCCCTCACACCAAACGACCCCTTAATGACTTACTATTATATAATAACTATGTAATTAATTTCTTCACTATCAATGCATATTTAACCGATTAGGTTACCAAATTATAGTAAAATATTACATTTTGTTATAAGTTTTGTTATAAGTTAATTCAACTTATTAATAATATAAAGCAAAGAATACTTTCATAACACGGAAGTTAAACTTTTTTCTTTATTTTTATTAAGAATATAACTTAGTTTTCACGAAAAATGTTGTTTGTATATCAACTGTATATAGGACCTCTATCTTTAATTAGTAAAATTTGTAGTCATTTGTCTACATAGAAGCATCTACTTGGATAAAACTATAATTAAAAGGGAATTAAATATGTATCGCATAATTTTTTTCATGCAAAAAGAAGAATAGAAATAGAAAGTAGAGGCGTTATAATTAAAAATAGAAGAATTTTCATAAATAGCGATATATTTTAGGAAAAATTACAGAAATTCCACCTTTTAGTTTACTTATTACCATTATCCCCTATAAGTTTTACAAATCTCCAAAATCCCTCATTTTCGCGCATCAGATTAGTGTATCATGTATAAAATGTACATCAGATTAGTGTATCATATATAAAATGTAATGTATCTTACTTAACGATTAATGTATCTCGCACATCATATTAATGTATCAGAGCTTATATTATTGTATCTGTTTGATGGATTTCTGTAATTATAAACTTTTAAGAGATAAATTGTAATTTTACCTTAAAAGTATGTGATTTCTGTAATTTGCCCTGTATTTTATCTAGAGCCTCCATGAACATTATGTAGCTACCTCAGTAAAAAGCCCATAGATCTTGCAAAAGCAGCCCATTTAATAGACACTAAGATGTTGTTGGGCCTTGCAGGGGGTTTCAGATCCATCTATCTACCACATTTCAACGTTGGACTTGCATTATTTCACAAGGTACTCTATTTGGACATCGCTATTTAAATTGTATTTAGTCTTTCAAAATATTTGTATGTCTACTCACTTTTAATTTAACAAGAAATAATAAATAGTAACACAAAACACTACGAGAATAATGGAAGGAGAAACAAATAGGGTGCACCAACGCTATTACGCAAGGAAGCGTACCTGCTAATATTTTATCATAATTTGTGATATGCATATCCTCTTATCTAAAGTAATGCTCTTGATAAACTAAAAATACATCATGTCATGTCTTATCACGATTTTTCATAATATTTCTTGCGTCCGTGAGAATCTAGTGAGAATGGAACTTTTTAACACCTTTTTAAGTTTTAAGTTGTAACATAAGAGTTCTATGTCACGGCCTTAGACTTCTACTAAGTACTCCGTGCGTGACTTGACAACTTATACACGGATTTTCACGATCTTACACGCTTAAGTAAGCCTTTTCAAATTAGACCGATAAGAGAATAAAGAAAGACACAAGAGAATTGAAGGTTTTATATTGCTGGGAAGATTGCTTGATTCTTGCTTGGTGAATTTACAACTGAATGTCCCTCTATTTATACTACTAACCCTAGGGGTTAATATGTAAGTAATAATTGTCAAGCAAGTTCCTACATATTTACAAATAAGTCCTTCTTCTAGAATTCTCTACATAACTAGGGACCTTCTATGCAATTCTATATTCTTTCATGAAAACTTCCATACTTCTTTAGAATCATCCATAAGAACTAGTCTTTTTCCTATGTAAGCCTTCTACATGTACAACTTTGTGCCATGTGGCACTTACGTAACACTTATGTAACATGATGACATGTCAGGTCGTCACACTTATCACTAAATTAATAGTTTAATTCTTCACAAATAAAATTTTAAATATATTAATTAATCAAATTTCATTGAGGGCAGTATGACTTAGCTAGGTAGGAAGGTTTGTCCATCGAAAAATTAAAAGAAAATAATTTAGTTAGATTAATTACTCTAATTTATTGTTACTAGAAAATCAGAATTGATCGTGCAATAAGATTAGGCAAAATCTTAGTTTTATAATCAGAAAATGTCAAGGTAGGAGGTGTGCATTTCACAACAGTTTCCTCTTTTGTTTGATTAAATAAAAAATCTTATGATTATTAGCTAGTCAAAATATAACCCCACTTACCTGAAACAAATTATACTTAACTACTAACAGAGATTTTTTTTTAAAAAAAAATATATTGTGCAGCATGCTTAAAGATATTTAAAATTTTGAAAACAATATATATTTGAGAAAATTGTATGGAAATTTCGTAAGCTTATTTTATTAATTATATATAAGTGAATTGTCTATGGTTTAGAAATTAGAAGCATGCATGAATCTTGGACATTGTTTCAAGAATATTAATACACTGGTTTATTAGAGACAATTATGTGTCCCACATATTAGGTAGAAAATTATTTACCTTGTTTTCAAGTAAATAATAGATAAAAAAACTAATTAATATTTTTGGTTATGCATATCTCGAAGTTTCTTTGATGGAAGGAAACTATTAATTATGACTTCATAGAGCGATCATATTTTATGAAAAGTCCTTAGGATTAAAACATTTGCCTACAAGTCCATATCCTCCTATAAATATGATGTGATTTCATTAGTCTGGTTCACACTGAAATAAACATAGATTAAAAGATTTCTAGGTTTTTCATTTGCCAATTCTCTACTGCACTTGACAACTATGGCATAAGGTACCGCCGAAATATTTAAGTAGGAAGATACCTTCAACTATACTTGTTCAAGCGTCGTAGAGAATTGTCTTTTGATCTGATACCGATTCATAACCTGAAAAGATTCTTAGGTTTTTCATTTGCCAATTCACTACGACACTTGATAACTATGGCAAAAGGTATCGATGATATATTAAAGTAGGTTGATACCTTCAACTATAGTTATTTGAGAGCCGTAGAGAATTGTCTTTGATATGATACCGATTCGTAACCTGAAAAATAATGGTAAAAGTTCTGGAATCTTCTTCGATTGTGCCTAGCTCTTTGATAAATCGTAACCTGACATCGATTCGTAACCTTAAAAAATGATTTTTAAAAAATCCTAAAATCTTCTTTGATTATGCTCCTTAATGTATTGAATTATCCTTTAATCTTCGTTTGATTCAATCGGCCGCCACAGATCTTATACGGATAAATAAATTTGATTTAATCTTGCGTCCCCAAATAATGCCTTTATAATCTTACAAACCTCTATTGTGTTTTATTTGCAAATTTCCTGTAGTTTATTTATGGATCTCTTGTGAAAAAAATTATGTACCAAAAAAACCATTGAAAAATTGTACATTCACCTTGGTCACTATGAAAAAAATATTCCTAAATAGGGAGTACATGTTCTTGGCAATTATAAGGTTTTGGGTATGCCAATAATTCCACCTATGTGCATTTTTTGCTGTAATAATAATTATAAGATAGACAAAAGAATGTTCTCTTTATTCTATGTGTTTTAGGTCCCATCTAGTGTGAGATGTCTCTTCTTCTACTACTAATTATAAGCAGCATATGTTCTCTCCTTTTTTTTCCCTTCTTTTATTTTTGAAGAGAATATAATACCTATAGCTTTGTGGGAAATTCCATAAGTGATAGCCTCCACTCAACTTTTATGGCCTTTATTTGGGGTTGATTTTCAATTTATTTTATTTAGTTTCTTGTGTGTTTGATATTTGTATCGAAATTCAATTTAATTTAAATTCATACTAAAAAGTCTCATATATATTAGGGGTTAAACGTCTTTTAATAGAGGCAATTTCATACCCAGAACTGGTATTCCTATCGGACACTATCGAATCTAAATCACGCTAGAAAGTCTGATATATATTTGGAGGTAATACGTTTTTCAACAAAGGCTATTTCATACCTAGATTTCAAATTTTATCATTTCACCATATTCTTTGTTGGTAATTTGTTTTCTATTAAATAACTTGGCATAGTTTTTATGTTGAGGTAGATCCAAAATTTGAAGATCATAAATTACTATAATTATCTCAAGTTAATATATAATAATAATTGAGTTCATAATTAATATTTATAATCTCAAGTAATTTGACCTTTTTTAGATTCTATTTGGGACCAATTCCCTCTTCACTTATTTCATGTCAATTTTTTACTTCATCACTTTCATATCAAGAAATGTCGACTTGCAATTAAATACCAAATTTGTCTCTATTTTCATGAGATATAAAAAATTTTAAAGAGAGAGGGGAATAAACCAAAGAATATGAGTTTCCTCAACTTTTAAATGAAGAAAAAAAATTATAAAGAAGAATTCTTTATATTCACTCCGTTCATTTTTACTTGTTCAATATACTATTTAGGGACTAATAATATTTGTCCAGTTTATAAAATAAATGAATAATTTACTATATTGTGTCTATTTTACCCTTTCTATAAAATAGTAACATTCATTTTTCAATGTTTAGTTGACATATATTTAATAAGGGTGATTTGGTAAAATTACTCCTATAATTTACTGCTTCTTAATTTCTGTATCAAGTCAATAGTGGATAACTATTGCTGGACAGAGGAAGTATTTCTTAATGCTAAAATGAAATAATAAACAAAATAAAGCTAAGAATTAATACTACCATTGTAGTTCATTATCCATGGTTCCTCATTTGTTGGGGCAAAGCATTTCAATAATTATATGATTGTAGAATATTATTTCTGATTATTATCACATTGATTTTTATTTTATATTATTACCTCAACAATTAGATGCCTTTTTTTGGAATTTTAGGATTTTGATTCCTTTAAACAAAAAAAGTCATTAGTTAATTTATGATTATGAGTAATTGAGTATCCTTTAAAGTCATACCTTTAAACTAAAATGATCCCTATATGTTTAATTAACTTTATGATGAAGTGGAAGAAAATGAAATTTTCATTTGAAAATTCATTTCAATGATGAAAGAGTTGAAATTCACATAAATGGTATTATAAATACTGCTTATGATATATCACCAAAAGACAACAAATATTGACATTAATTGGCCGGCTGCTTGAGAAAGGGTTTTTTTTTTTTTGGGAGTTTTAGAATTTGAACTCGTGACATTTTATATTAAATACAAACATGCTATTAAGTTGCGCCACATCCTTTCGATTAATCCACATGGGTGAGGGCAGAGGGGGGGGGGGGGTTCTATCCCGACCAAGCAACTAAAGTCGGGGGCCTAGGTGGAAATTGTGACAAAATAAGAAGAGAAAGTGTCACGCTTCGAACCTACACTCTGGGCTTGACTAGCATTCAAAATTATTGTTGGGCTGAGCGAGCCCTTGGTTTGATATACTATAAGATTATTGAATACTGACTAATACAAAAGCTTTTAAAAGATGAGCATACGTCAGTATTGAGTCTTACTGTATGCCAGACCAAGGGTTCACTCAGGCTACAATTATTGTCACGTCCAAAGTGTAGGCTCAGAGCGTGACAGAAAGTAACAAAGTAGAGAAATTGGTTGACTCATCTAATATTTTGTTAGTGTTGTTATTATTATTTGTCTCAAAATGTAATGATAAATAAAAGGCAGAATGGTCTGAGAGACCCTTGTACGTGTCTCATTTTGTCACTTAAGCCCTTCTAATATAAACTTTGCCAATTGAACCCTCGAACCCACTGAAATCCAACATTTTAAACCCTTTTTTTGACCTGTCATCCCATGTGGCAAAAGTAGTTCAAGTGCGTGAATTACACCCACTTTAGGAGCGTGAGATGCTTTTAAAAAGCCAATAACGGTCATTTTTTGCCATCTTCCTCAAATTCCCCTAATTTCTTCTTCAAATATCCAAAATTTCTTCTCTTTCTCACTCGTTTATCTCTCTCCAAAATTCTTCACTTCAAATTTCTTCTTCTCCACAATTGATCAGGCCTTATTTGTCTATATTTTATTTTTGTCGCATTTTTCTTACTTGTTAATTTTTTTGTTCTTCACAATGACTGTTTGTTTTTGCTATTTTGGGCTTCATACTGAACTGAAGATGTCAAGAACATCAACAAATTCAAGAAGAATGTTTTGGGGCTGTCAAAAATACACAAATGGTAATGGATGTGAAATTTTTCGATGGGCTGATATGGCTGATCCTACATACCAAGAACAATACTACATGAAGAATCAATCAACAAATGTTGATCATGGAAGGCAGGGAAGGCATGAAAAGCATGGAAGACATGGGAGATCGAGCATTAGTATTAATATCATTGTTGTTGTGATTGTTGTCATTTGATTTCTATCTTTTGTATTTAAGATGTATTGATGATTTGTTCATTTGAGTACTATGATAATGTAATATAATGTATGAAAATATCCAGATTAAGACTTATAATTATCATAGCAAATTCATAAGCAAAAATAACTTGTTTGTCATAGCAAGATAACACAACAATTAAAAGTTAAGTTAACAGTGAAAAGTTTCATAGACAATGTCATTGCGAATTTAGCTAGGCAAAACATGAGTCTTTACTATGAAATACTATGTGTCTTGAGTGTTTGGTGTGGACTGAGTGACTCGCTTGTAACTTTGTTCTTGTAGCTATCTTTGAGTAACTGCAGCTCCAACCTTCCATCTTAGTCCATTGAGTTTGTAACCAAGATCGATATTGGTAGGCACTGAACTCTTCAATGGTGCACAACGTAACACTCTATCAGTAGTTCCAAACTGTTAAAAGGCAATAATGATATTGGTTAGAGAGATTCTATAAAATCAAACTAAAGATCCTTAAATGATAATACTTACCCTCTCAATCACACTACCATTTGCTCCAAATAGCACACCAAAACCAGCTGTTCTTGGCTTCTCTGTTCTTGGCCTCTTATATCCGGGATTTGCACCACCTCTTTTAACTTTGCTACTCTTCTTTGAGCCACTAGCACTAATAGTTGACTGTTGAGTACTAAATTAACTTGTTAATTGAGCAACACTTGCAAAATTTACAGAAATATTTGCAGCACGTCCACCAGTAGTTGTTGCAGCAGTAGTTGCACCTCCAGAAGTTGCTGAAGTAGTGACTGGTCTTTTAGTAGTTGCACCACCACTTCCACCAGCAGTTACACCTATAGAAGCTACTGAAATAGTTGCACCACCATTTTCACCAATAGTTGCACCTCCAAAAGCTGTTGAAGTAGCGGCTAGTCTTTTAGTAGTTGCACCACCACTTCCACCAACAGTTACACCTGTAGAAGCTACTGAAATAGTTGCACCACCACTTTCACCAGTAGCCCTACCAGTTACACTTGTAGAAGCTGCTGAAGTAGTTGCACTTCCACCTGTAGTAGTTCTTGCAATTCCAGTAGTATAGCCATTTTTCTACATACAAATTTTTTCCAAACTGAATTAAAAAGTATTGATCAAAATAAATTTCATTAATAAAGTTGAAGAAGTTAAAGCAAAACTTACAGCAATTGGATATCCTTTCTTGTTATGTCCAAAATTTCTGCACAAAGAGCATTTCATTTTTCTCCACTTCCTTGTAGTCTTTCTAAACTTCTTCTTACTAGGTTCATCACTATCTTTAGACCTTTTTTTCCTTGGTCTTCCTGGCATAGGAGTGATTTCAGGTGGCTCAATGGATGGTCTTGTGCTCTTGGGCCACTTCTTCATGTTTGTCATAGGTTGAATGAACTTACTGTAGGCCTTCAAATATGTTTCCTTCTTGTACTAGTGATCAACAAATGACTCAACATCTAGATCCTTGTAATGCATTGCAGTAATTGCATGTGCACAAGGAATCCCTTTCAGTTGCCATGACCTATAACTACACACTTTCTTTTTTAGATTAACAACATGTTTATATGGTGGATGTTGAATCTCATAGCCATTATCTCCATTAAATTTAACCTTACATATGGCTGCATGTTCAACATTGTCAGTAAGAATTTGGTTAGCCATAGGTGACACATTAGTTATCCATTTTTCAGAAAACTCCCTCATTTGAGTCATTCTTACCATGACTTTGACTCTAATTTCCTCTAACATTGTGATGATTGATGTAAATCTAGTTGCCAAGATCCAACTACTGAATGTCTCACACATATTATTCTCAACTATGTCACACTTGCTATGGTCCTTGAATAATGCCCTACACCATGCATTTTTGTTGTACTTTAACAAAGCTTCCATAATACCTTCTCCCAACAGACTCATTTTATTAAGTTTTGATTGTAAATGAACTTCAAATGGAGCCCTGACAACCTGCCAAAACTTCTTTCTCCTTTCTTCACCACTCAATACCTTCTTCCAGTTGGCCCAGATATGTCTAGCACACCATCTAATCTCAGCATTTGGCAATAAATCAACAAGTGCTAGGTTAAGACCCTATTAAAGAAAAAAGGCATGCCAAGGAAAAACAATAGAAACATAAGTGTAACATAGAAATTGCTATAACAAAGTAAAAAAAATACTACAAAGTGTTCTCATACCTTCTACATATCAAACATAATTGTCAGTCCTTCACCTTCAGTTTGTGTCAGTTCCAAATCATGATTGATGCACTTGATAAATCAAGACCATGTGTCCTTGGATTCTTTATTAATTATTGCACATGCTACAGAGTACATCTGATTATTTATGCAAGACAACAGTTCACCTCTACATATACCTTTCAGAAATGCACCATCAAAACCAATTATCCTTTTACACCCCTCCATCCAACCACTTTTTAATGCTCCAAGACAAATATAAATCCCTTGGAATACCTCTTTTTCAGGAATTGTATTCTTAGATGTCTTAACAACCACAGTAGTTCTTGGATTTGTAGACTTCAACTCCTCAGCATAGTCATACAATCTAGCAAATTCCTCTATGAAATCACCCATATGCTCATTCATGTCTTTCATTTTTGCTCTTCGACAACTTGTTTTACTAACATACAATCCATAATCCTTTTGTACCAAACCTTGAATCTGATGGAGTCTGATGCTAGGCTCACTCATGATTCTGTCTTTGTAAGTCTTACAAATCCAGTTTGGAGTACATAACTTGTTTCTTGTTCTTTTGAAACACTTATGGACATGAAAATATGTCTTCACAATAAAATTTCCAGTATTACCTTTAATACTTCCAAGAATATGTCAAGGACAACCCTTCTTATTACACTTTACCTTGATCCTCTCCTTTTCATTAGGTTTAAGTTTAATGTTCACACCCTTCTGAATAGAGAAAGTCTGTAGTGCTTCTCTAAACTGAACATTATTCACAAAAATCATATACAATTGAAATTAAAAAAAAATTGGCAGTTGGGTCAAAATAGACCTTTGTACTTGAATTTCTAGCTGGTGGATCTACAACCTCATCAGAATCAACAAGATCCCATTTATCCTCACTAATATCACTGCCAGGATCTGAGCTATCAAAATACAGGTCATCCCCACCCAATTTTCCTTCATATTTTCCCCTTTTATTGTTATAAATATCTTCAAAACCAACATCTATACCTACAGGACCAGAAGGTATCTCATCTACATTTATTCTAGCAGCGTTCTCTTTAGTAACCTGTTCTTGAATGTTAGACTTCCTAGCTTCAACGAACTCAGAATCCAAGTCACTCAAGTCATCAATGTTCTCATCAACATCACAAAGTGACTCAGAATCAGATTGTTTAGCATCTACATCTACATTAGATTCATCAGATGTATGTAAGTTGTAGGAAGAAAAGTCATTACCTTGACCTTGACCTTGACCTTCATCTTCATCTAAATCCTCTAAAGAAACCTTAGGAGCAGCAGCCTCCTTATTCTTACCCTTGTCTACCCTAGGTTGCTGATCTTCTTTTATATTTATATCATTTTTATCAGATGGTTGAGGGGAAGACACATCAGCCCTAACATTTATAACAGTAGGTGGGGGGGTTACCTTTTTTTAGAGTAAGCAATTGGGCTATTTACACCTCAGTAGGATCCTCAACAATTAAAGGAGTACTAATTTGATGTACCACATACACATCAACAAAGTCCCCACCCTTTAAGCTGTTAATAAATCTCAACACATCAGCATCACTTTTAAACATATAAAAAACACCTCTTTTGTTAACTTTGCACCCAAAGGTTTCAACTTGTTCAACTCCCAATTCTCTAGCTAATTTATGAAAAAACATAATATGAAGCTCATCCATATCGATTCTTATTTTTTCAAGATCAGAAATTCCATTAGCATACCTAAGTTCAGGATCTGATAAAAAACAACCCCCTTAATACATTTGAAGTGTAATAATTGTTGAACCCATATTCTTACCATGCCTGCAAAGTCACGAGAATACAATCAGATGATTGACAAAAAGCCCTAAATGACAAAAAAGCCATAATTCACAAAAAGCCCTAATCGAAAAAAAAAACCTAATTTTAAACTAATTCTTTATTAAACACAACAAAAACCTCTATAATAATCTAATATAATCCAATTGGACCACTAACAAGAAAGAAATCCAACGCAATTGATAAAAAATAAATAAAAAATTCAAATACGAAAAAATAATAGATTCAATAGATATTCACGACAAATGCCATTGAATGCATAATACTTCTACAAATTGTTATTAGGCTTGTTATTAGGCATGTAAAAAACCAAAATCCTCCCTAAAATCACACCACAACCTCTGCAACAACTAAGCCCTAACAAGAACTCAAAACAACAAAATTCAAGATGAAACACCAAAAACACAACTGCAAAACAAAGAGAATGAAAATTAGTCAACAAACTTACAACTATGGAGTCAAATGCGAACTCAAACACTTCACAAAATCGAAAAAAATCGCAGTGAGCAACAATGTAAATCGGGATTAAGGGAATAGAAGGGTCTAGTTGAAAAGGAGAAAGGAAAGAAATGTTTGAAAGAAAATGATTAGCGTATTTTTAACATGTCATATCCTATGTGGCATTTTTAAATGACGTGAAAAGCTACGTATGGCGTTTGTAGTTCACGCACCACTGAGTGATCAAAAAAAGGGTTTAAAATGTTGGATTTCAGTGGGTTCGAGGGTTCAGTTGGCAAAGTCTAAACTAGAAGGGCACAGGTGACAAATGAGACAAGTACAAGGGTATCCTAGACCATTCTACCTAAATAAAATAAGTAAATAAATAATTAGTAACAAGGTGGAATCCAACTGATTAAACAATCCAAAATGATCATTACCATGACCTCCAAAGTCAACCCTATACTTTTATCATTTTGGTGTGATTAGTTATGGTATAATTATTAATATTACCAAAAGGTTTATTCTTTCGGCCCAATGTTAATTTTAATTAATTACCTTTTGCAACCTCACAACCAACACTTTAGATCTTTATGCTTCCTAACTAACTTATAATCATATCTTCATTAAATGGAATCTAATTCAAAAAAGTTTTCCACATACATCAAAAAGCAAAGTTGTTTGTTGGCAAAATGGTCCCAAATCACATTTAATTTGCAAGACAAAAAGAAAGGAAATGGATGAAAGAAACAAGAAATAGTCAATAATTGCAACAGTTGGGGGGGGGGGGGGGGGGGGGGGGGGGGGGGGGGGGGGGGGGGGGGGGGGGGGGGGGGGGGGGGGGGGGGGGGGGGGGGGGGGGGGGGGGGGG
>JAJOOE010024031.1:0-17777 GCA_036250405.1 Solanum raphanifolium | reverse complement strand
TATATATATATATATATATATATATATATATCAATTGAACCCAAGTTAAACAAAGACGTTTATGTATTATATGTATGATTAGCCACTTGTGAAACAAAAGGATTTTAAAAAACGAGATTCAACCAAACTCAAAAAACCCTTAAAGAAGAGCTAAAAATTGGGAAAGAACGCTATGCACAAACAACAAGAAACTCAAAAGAAACTTAGAAGCATACTCCATTCGTCCAACAATAGTTGTTCACTATACTAAAAGTACTTGTCCAATTTAGAAAATCAAGAGATAATTTATCTATTGTGTCTATTTTACCATTACTATTAAATACTATGTATTTATTATTTAACACATTTTTTAAAATATTAAATTTAATAAAGTCAAAGGATAATATAATAATATTGCTAAAGGCAAAGTTTCAAGAAAACACACAAATTCTACCCTCTCAATATATTGATAAATACTTTTTTCTTTTTCTAGTACTCAAAACAATGGACCACCTTAAAAAAATAAAACATTTTTTTAAAAAAGAAAGGGTTTTATAATTTTGTCTTATTGATAAAGTTTGAAAACTTTCTTGGTTTGTTTTGAAGAAACAAAAGTGAAAAATGATAAGAAGATGTTGTAGGGACAGTTTACTAAAGTCAATGGTGGACAACTACATATTGTTGGACACAGTGACAGAGTTAGAAATTTTACGAAGAGTGTCTAAGTATTACATAAGCAATTTTTTTTCGATGAATAGATGCATTTTACTTATATAAACGATATAATTTTCCGCTAAAGAATGTTCAATTAGACGGCGCACCCTCAGAACACTGTAACTCCGCCACTAATTGAACAGATAAAGTATAAAATAAAAAATTACTACTACAATTTAATTTAACCAAACCAAAAGACACCCAAAAAGCAACCGATAGAAATTTAAACGTTACATACATGTGTAGATGAGAGAAATTAAATGACAAATCAAAACAAAATCCACTACCACTTTGAGGAAACATCATAAGAAAGCGGGTGTACAAGTTTCTTCTTTCCCCAACATTCACAAGTTGTTCTCAATACCAAATCAAACCACTAATCATATTTTTTCTCAATTTGATTCGATTTTATTCACCCCTCGTCATGATGAGCAAAGGGTGCTGACTAATCTCCAACTACTACTAGAACGAATAGTCAAATTTTGGGCGCAATTATATTTCCACTTCCAATAATATGATTAGTATATCATAAAAAATAAAGCTAACTATCATAGATGATTAATTTTAGAAAGTGGTATTTAAATTTTGACGTTGCTTGTGAAGGTTCATTCCCCACCTTATAATTTATTTATTTTTCCTTCCCCATTGCCATCAAAAAATAAAAGGAAAAAACATTTTAAAAGAGCGTATTATAAAGATGGTTGTTGATCGTTCTTATAAATAAAAAAATATATATATTATAAAAAGTTAAAATACCAAAATAAATCAAAAAGTAATTTAAATGTTATAAGGACATCAGCAGAATCCCATTAATTATCTTTCTTTCTAAAGACGTGATCACCATTCAAATCAAATTCTAACAATATATTAATGGACAAAATGTTAGGAAGCGGAAAAGAACTACTTTTGCCTAGTACGTCAAAATTAATCTTTATCAATAATTAATTAATGATAATAGCGTATATTAGTGGTAATAGCAATCAGTGTAAAATTTGTGCTATATAACATCATTTTGTCACTCATTTTCCACCAAATCAACTTACCGGAAAAATGTCTAGGGGAAAACAAATTCACAATGAAATAATTAATTTTAAAATAAAATTTATTTTTTCATATGAAACAATTACAATTTTTTACACCAATTTAATTTAAAAGTTTATAGAAATAGCCATTGAATAGTTTAGTGAATTTCTTTTTATTAGTGTAGTGTACTGATCCGAATAACGCTTGAAAGGCAAAATAATATGAAATCAACAACAATAGTCATCAAAGAGCACGGAGAAAGGAGAACCATGTGTAGTAATGACAAGGTTGTCAGAGCTCTAATGTGGACTCCAAACACCGAATGAAAAAAAAATAACAAGATAGGGCAGCGGCTAGAATTACCACAATATCCTCAGCTAGTAAAAAGACGACCACAAACACACATGTTGATACCTCAATTTTACGCTCTTTCACCATAGTAGAAAAGAAAAAGAAAAAAAAATTCACCAATATTCTTAAATCAATGTGTGATTTTAATTGTACACTCAATTATTTCCACCTCAAACTAAATAGACGTTTGGACATGTAATTTCATCTCGAAATTTGAATTCATGACATGAAATCAATATTTGAATATGCGATTTTACGATTATTGAAACCCAAAAGTTGTGTAATCCATGACGTCGATGAACATGAAGGTCGGTTATGACATGTTGTGAAATATTAAACTTATAAAGTTTATTAATTCTAGAAACATACATATGGAAAATCTATCGTGTATACTCAAAATAAGAATGAATCGTTTATTTGCAAACATAAAACCCAAATATTACATTAATTAACTACACACGACGTGCATGGTACATTAATTTAATTGAACAAATTAACGAGCTAAAAATCTTTCACTCATTACGTTGCTTGATAGATGCTTCCTTATCCCTCTGATACAAAATAAAACATTAATTAGTGCCCAAAAAATCAATTTACATAGGGAAAATTAACTAACTTTTTTCTATATACAATTAATTAAATAACTTATTAGGGAGTATTTATAGAGGTTTATAAGATAATAATATAATTAGTTTGATACATATATAATAGGGCCAAGACTCCAAGTAGACCAAAGAGTATACACTTGATTTATTCAGGAGTCCGTAGAATAAATCAAAGAGATTGTTCTCTTCATTGGACAAGAAAATTACATCGTCAGTTTTTTTTTAAGAAATACTCATTTTTTAATATGTTCACGCATTATTAATATTTAATTAAAAATAACAAAAAAAATATTATTTGATAACTTAAACTCTAAATTAATTATAGAACTTTGTTTAGGATTTTTATTTGGTTGTCAAAAAATAAGAACTTGTTTCACTTCTTTCTTGTCCACATTA
This sequence comes from Solanum raphanifolium, assembly GCA_036250405.1. NCBI lineage: Eukaryota > Viridiplantae > Streptophyta > Magnoliopsida > Solanales > Solanaceae > Solanum > Solanum raphanifolium. The sequence goes on along the minus strand of JAJOOE010024031.1, from coordinate 14,709 downwards.
TTATCACATCGTTCTCCATCAACACACAATTTGAGACGATTACAAAGTAATTTTTCACTCTCTTTTTCTCCTTTTTAAAATCTAGATTTACTAATCTCATAAAATAATTATTCAAAACTTATTAAGTCTTCTTCTCAAGTCTCAACATGAATTATTTTTTGATAGGTGCTTCTATTGCTTCAACCTATATTTTCTCTTCTTAGTTCATTCAGTCAACAATACAAAATACTCCAAATTATTTGAACGTTCTTTCAAAAAAAAAAAAACTTAGATCTGTAAAACTTGTTTGAGAAAATAAAAAAGAAAAAGAGAATCTGTAAAATCATTAACCTTTAAATGTAAAATTATAATTATTAAATTAAAAGAAATATGTATTTCTAAAAATGAACTGAAAGTGTAATCTTCTTGTCCACTGTTAGTGGTACTCAACATGACGTGTCACAACACATGCAGTCATATTCAACATGTACTCTCCTGACCAGGGGCGGATTTACGTTCATGAAAGGTGTGTCACGTGACACTGCTTTGTCAAGATTTTTTACAAAATATACCTATACAAAAAAGAGTTTAAAGGTAAAGTAATTGAAAAGACGTCACTGCTGTGTAACGTCTCAAGTTTGATCCCCATAAGGGGTGTTTCTTTTCCCGTTTTTATTTTTTGTTTTTTCCCATTTTTTTTACCTATTAAATTTTTGTTTTAAATTCAAACAGTAGGTCCCTTCGTTAAAAACCTACGAATTCATTCAAAATTTAACTACTCTTTTTTATTTTTAAAATTAAAATAAAACTCAAAATCTTTGAGTCCTTTGTCAATTAGAATTATAGTTAAATAAAAATAGTGTTGACTCGTTAAATCTTTATATTTGTATATTTGTGACTTGTGAGTTTCTTTAATTTTCTTTCCGTTCTTATTCATCGATCATTATTCGACATCTCGAATCTCCACATCATGTTAATTTTTCCATATGAGACAATTACAAAATTTTTTTACACAAATTCAATTTAAAATTTTATAGAAATAGCCACTCAATATTTTTCACTAGAATTTTTAGTGATTCTTTTTTATTAGTGTAGTGTACCACGTGTAGTAATAGCAAGGTAGGGCAGTGGGCTTGAAGTACCACAATATCCTCAGCTAATAAAAAGATGACCACAAAGTCACATGTTGATACCTCAATTTTATCCAAAAAAATTTTTTAATTTATTTTTTATTATTTTACTATATAATAGAAAAGAAAGTAGATTATGAAAGTGACTCAACCTTTTATATGTTATGAAAGATGAAAGTGACTCAACCTTTTTATTTATTTATTTATTTCTATAAGTTCTCGATGAGCAATCCTTTCATATTCATAGGAAAGAGAAGCAATACCTCCATATCATAAGAATAAAGAATATGTAGCATAAGTCTTATAGCCTGTCCATGCTATGTATATTTTGCTCACGGAGAATTTAATTAGTAAAAATTAATAGTTGTTATTTAGTTTATTTGAAAAAAAAAGGTTATTTAGTTAATATATTATTGACACCCAATTTTGACCCTTCACTATATAGATCAATCATCAAGCTTCATTAACTTGAAACGATTTGAAATAATTAGTTTTATAAATATCCAAAATAATTTCAAGTTATTTCTTAAACAATTTGTATTTTTTTTTATATTTTTAAAATAATATGTATGGTTTTATAATTATGTATATAATTAGTACATTTTATGAATATTCAAAAGTTGTTTAATTTTATTTTTTTTACTTAAATGTTTTGTTAATTAGTTTAATTAATCAATAGTTTATATGTTTGAGTCAATAAGTTTATAAATAAGTTAATTATTTTATTTCGTTAAGATTAAGAAGATCGTTAATTAATTAATACTAATTCGTCTTATTTAGTTACTGGCTGATTTTACTAAATTAATTCAATTTGGCTATGCTATAAATTTCATTATGCTATAATCTAAATTCATGTAGTCATTCCTAATTGCAAATCTAACCACTCTCTACCCTATTTTAAGACCAATTTTGGCCCAATTTCAGCCCACTTTTCAGCAGCCCAACGACCCAATTCCAATCAGCCCAATTTTTTCCAAATTTCCAGCCCATCTCCCAAACCCAATTCATTATCGAGTCAGCCTTAGGTGTCTTCGAGAAAAGGAAGTGGAAGTACAAACGAAATGAAAGCTAATACATATGTGGAAGGAGCTGATATACTCTGATATATGATAAATATATACAGCTGATATACACAGCAAATGGGCCAAAACCCATAAGTTTCAGCAGACTCAGAGAAATGGGCCATTAGCCTACCTTTCAGGCAGCAGAGAATTCAGGCTCGAAGGCCCCAAATTCAATTTCTCTTTTACTCTTAAACTATTTAATTGTAATTATTTATTGTTTGCTTTTGATTAACTCTAACATTATTATTTGATTTAATTTAATTAAATCCCTTAAAGATGAATCATGAGCTAAGTCATAAGCGAAAAACCAATTCAAAAACACTTTAAAAATTTGAGCCGACCTTTCTTATACTACTAGTATAAGAGCGCCCATGCTGAGCACAGGGCCAACACTGCAAGTCAGTTGTTTCAGCTCATATAAAAGATCGATTAAAATATAAAATAATTTAAATGAAAATGACAAAAGTCAGATGACATAATATATAAACGTGTCTTTTAACTTAGCTTTAGTTGATTAAACTTGTATGAAGTTAAAACAAATAGACACATGCATCTTGGATCACATCCTACCTGATAATTCACGTCATACATGTATTATGCCACGTATGATACATATGTCTACTTATTCAATTTTATTTAAGTTTAATTGTCAATTTATACACACCAAAATTAGAGGACATATATATCAATTGAACCCAAGTTAAACGGAAACGTTTATGTATTATATGTATGATTAGCCACTTGTGAAACAAAAGGATTTAAAAAAACGAGATTCAACCAAACTCAAAAAAAACCTCAAAGAAGAGCTAAAAAATGGGAAAGAACGCTATGCACAAACAACAAGAAACTCAGAAGCATACTCCCTTCGTCCAACAATAGTTGTCCACTATACTAAAAATACTTATCCAATTTTAAAAATCAAGAGATAATTTACATTTTGTGTCTATTTTATCCTTACTATTAAATACTACGTATTTATTATTTAACACATTTCTCAAAGTATTAAATTTAATAAAGTCAAAGGATAATATAATAATATTATTTCTATTATTTATCGTTTTTTAAGGGGCTTGCCAAGTCAACGGTGGGCAACTATTGTTGTACACAGTGATGAAGCTAGAAATTTTACGAAGAGTGTCCAAGTATTTCATAAGCAATTTTTTCCGATGAATGAATGCATTTTACTTATATATACGATATAATTTTCCGTCAAAGAATATTCAATTAGACACCCTCAAGACACTGTAACTCCGCCGCTGATTGGGCAGATAAAGTATAAAATAAAAAATTACTACTACAATTTAATTTAACCAAACCAAAAGACACCCAAAAAGCAACCTATAGAAATAAGAGATACATGTTTTCTATGTACTAAATGACAAATCAAAACAAAATCCATTTTCTATGTACTAAATGACAAATCAAAACAAAATCCATTTTCTATGTACTAAATGACAAATCAAAACAAAATCCACTACTTGGGGACCCACGTGTAGATGAGAGAAACTAAATGACATGTCAAAACAAAATCCACACTACTTGGGGACCCACTCTGACAAAAAGCGGACGTTCTTGTCTCTCTAAATTTCAAGTATATATGTATATCAAAATTTGATTTAATTTTAGTAATTGATGAAATTGCCCAATTGCAAATACAAAAATATATTTCAAATTATGAGCTTATATGAAGAAATAGAGAAATCTATTTTAATATGAAGGACAAATAAAAAGAAATGGAGGGAGGGAGTACTAGTAGGTGTATAGATATGCGATATCATTTTGTTATTTGAAATTACGAGATGAAATTAATGTATGGACATGTGATTATCCCAAAGTTCTCCAACAATCTTGATTATGGAATTTTATATCATGATTTCATATTTTTCAAGTACAAAAATTGATCCATAAATTTACATTTTTTATGAGAATACCAAAAGAATGACAAAATATTTAAGGAATATTGTTACTAATGATTTTGACCAACGACTTATATTAAAGACTACTATACTACAATTCATGTTCAATTTTATTTTTCTATTTTTAATGAATTAATTCACCCTTTAAAAAACTTTTTAGGAATTTTACAAACAAATGTGAACACTTTTAAAAAAAATAAAATTGCAAGGGTAATATCATAAGGTGGTAGATGACTAATATGTGATATCTATTTTTAGTAAGACGATCAACTAATATGAGACACAAAAAAATAACTTTAACAATCCAATTGAATTTCATCTCATATAATCAAAAGACAGTTAAGGATCTCCCTACCTCGATTCCAATTGACCCGAAAATAAAGAAAACATCTAAGGGACGAAACTAAACATATAAATAGTTTATTTGTCAACTCCCAGCTGCTTTTTTAATAACATTGAGGAGCATATGTAAAGCTAAAATGATACTCACTGCGTCCCTAATTACTTGTCCACTTTTGAATTGACACACTTATTAAGGAAACAATAATTGATATAGTGAGTTTACTATTTTATCCTAATTAATTATGAAGTGAATGAATTAAAAACTTAAGATTTTCAAGAAGTTCTACATTTTTCAAAGAAATAAATTAAGGGTATAATAGAGAATTTTTTTTGTCCTTTCTTGATTTGTCAAAATGGACAAGCAATTAGGGACAATTAAAAAAGGAAAAGTGGACAAGTAATTAGGAACAGAAGGAGTAGTAGTACTAGATAAATGAGCCCGTGTTTCATTAACAAATCTACTATCTTATAAATGGGAATAAGCACTAAAAATGCAATTATCCTAAAAAAAAGTGAGCTCCAGAGAAAAGAAAATCAGAAAAAAACGTACCCATTGATGATGAAGACAATGAGTACCCACTTGGGCATATTAGTCTATAAACGACAAAATTTAGTCAAAATTCACTCTGATAACTTTGGTAAACCTCCCACTTGGGCCTAGTAGTCGATACAAGGCATGTATTACTGTTAGGCCTATAAAACCTGTACTTGCTTGCTTACATAACTAAGCTTATCATGGATTTGAACATAAAAATTTACATTACAATTAACTTTGCCACTATTGTAACCATAGCTCTATGTCTATGGTGGTGTTTGCGCATTATCATACGCCGCCTCCGTGCCGATGAACATGAAGCTCCTCCGGCACCGGCCATAAACTCATCCATCCACATCTCTCTTGATGAAGACGTCTTCAACTAACTAGGCCGTCAAAATTCACAGGTAATTAATAAATGGATCACAAGTGTTAATTTTATTCGTTAAAATTTAATGATTTTACTAGATAATTATGTGTTAATATCTACCACCACCGGCATCGGCCATAAACTCATCCATCCACGTCTCATTTGAGGATGTCTAACTCGTATAAAATACATGTAATACAAATAATGGAGGAATCAAAGGTTAAGACTATTCCACAATATAATGAATTGAAAAAACTTAATTAATTAACTGTATAGAAGAAAAAAAATTAATTACCCCTATGTAAATAGTAAATTGACTGTTTTTTGGCACTAATTAATAATGTTTTAATTTGTGCAGAGGATAAGGAATGAAGGATAAAGGAAGCATCTATGAAGCAACGTATATCAGAAAAATGAATGTGTAATTTAATTAATGTAATATTTGGGTTTTATGTAATACAAATATTTGATGTTTGCACTCAATCTTGTTTTGAGTACGATAGATTTTTCATTATGTATGTTAATAGATTATTAAACTTTATGAGTTTAATATATATTTTACAATATGTCATGTAATTTATTTTTTTGAATAATTAGTTATAGGATCTTGGGATGTCAAATTTTATATTTTTTTTTGTCAAACTACAAGACAATAATTTTAGTCAAAAAGTTATTTTCTGGAAACTGAAATGAAAATCTAAACAAAAAAAATATACTATTTCGGGACCCACTTTGAGGGGACATCATAAGAAAGAGTCCGGAGCCAAAAGGGCAAAAAAAATTGTCAAAAATTCAAAAAAGGCACATCATATTTTTTTTAAACCAAAAGGGCAAAATCGTTCCTGCCGGAGCGATTTTCCTCTGACACATATTAACGCCGTTTACTCCATTAAAAATAAAAATCGCTGCCACGGCAGCGATTTTGTCCAAATTTTTTTTCTTTTTTTTTTTCACTAAAATCGCTGGCACAACAGCGATTATTTAACTCTAACTTTTTTTCCTCCAACTAATATCGCTGCTATGGCAGCGTTTTCATAGGAAAAAAAATTTGGTAGCTTTTTTGTAAAAACTTTTTTTTTGGAAAATCGCTGCCTTGGCAGCGTTTTCCATATTTATTTATTTTTTGAAAATCTTTTCTTAATTATTTTTTAAAAGTTTTTATGAAAAAATATTTTTTTTTTAAAAATCGCTGACAGGCAGCCTGATTCCACCCAAAAATTTGGACTCGACGTAGAAATCATCAAAATAAGGCACGAACTGTAATCGGTGTCGAATTAGGCTACCTTTTCAACGATTTTTGTTAAAAAATTTATTTGTTAATAAAAATGCTACCTTGTTTTCAAAACGAAAAAAAAATAATTAAGAAAAACGATTTTAAAAGTTTAAGTTAATTGAAGTAAAAAAAAATTTAAAAATCATATAAACAAGAATGAAAAACATCATTTAATCAATGCTAGATTAACTCCAAAATATAAATTAAAATTTTAATATCTGATTACATATAAATAAGATATATTAATTGCACACCCAAAAAAAAAAGAAGAGACTAAATGACATATCTAAGGTTGTAATGAAAGAACTAAAGAACATGAGTAGTTTATAGAGAAATGGTCATCCAATTCACTTGGGTGTCTTGCTCAATTCATATTAAACTCGGTTATTGGTTTGGCACATATCATTTTATTCAACGGACTAGTTGGCCCTATTATGTATTTATTTATCAAACCATTTCTTAGTTGCAAACTATAATAATTCACGGGTAATTAATTAAAGGGTCAATTATGAGTTCATGTGAATTCCGTAACTATATATTATGTGCACTTTGATTTCTTTTTCAATAACAATGATGTTCAAATCACAATATGTGCATCTTGATTTATCCTTTCGAATTTTTAATTTGTTTGTTGTGTAATACTCACTAAAATGTAATTTAATTAATTAATTAATTAATATTGAAAAAAAGAAGAAGTTCATTACCCCTATTTAAATTGATTTTTTTGGCACTAATTAATGTTTGAAATTGTGTCGGGGATAAGGAAGCATCTATGAAGATACATGAACAAAATGAGTGAAAGATATATATAGTTCGTTTATTATTTTAATTAATGTACCATTTGTATTTAATTTAATTAATGTAATATTTTTGGAATTTATGTAATAAAAAATATTTGATGTTTGCAAATAAATAACTCATTATTGTTTTCAGTGTAGTGTGTAAGATATATTTTCCATATGTATGTTTTCAGAATTATTAAAATTTATGAATTAAATATTTTATTGATGATGTCATCTAATTATGTCGATTTTTTTATGTATAGGGACGACTTTATAGAGAACAATTATTTATTTTATTTTTGTTATTGCTTTTATAGGGTTTTTTAATTCTTGTCGCTGACTTGTTATTTTATTCTTCTTCTTGTTGTCATGCTAGCGTTGCTATACTGCTTAATTATGACTCATAAATGTTCTGTTTTGTTTTTTTAGTCGATGGTTTATAGAAAATAAAATTTAATTTTTATTTGATAAAGAAAGAGTAAGGTATGCGTATATTTTAACCTCATGAAACTGATCGTGTGGACTATATATAGAGAGTGAGTTATTGTCTATGTATTTGGAGATATCGAATAAAAATTACAAATCCTTTGTTATATGCTAAACTCAATTATAAATCATATGTTGATCATTCCAAACTTCTGATTTATCATTTATAAGTACTTTCAATTTGAACAGACCTTGTACAATCTTATCCTTAATATGTTTTTGTTATCTCTAAAATACTCCATTAGTTTTCAATTATATTTCTACTATTCGGTTTTTTCCCCCTTTTAATGTAAAAATACTTTTGAACTAAAGATTCAAATTATTTTCAAGTTATTTTTTTAACAATTTTGTATATTTCTTTTTTATAATTTTCAAATAATATGTATGGTTTTATAATTATATATATAATTAGTACATTTTATGAATATTCAAAAGTCATTTAAAAAATATTTTATTTTTACTTAAATATTTTGTTAATTAGTTTAGTTAATCAATAGTTTATATTTTTGAGTTAATAAGTTTATAAATAAGTTAATTATTTTATTTCGTTAAGATTAAGAAGCTAGTTAATAATTAATCAATACTAATTCGTCTTATTTAATTACTAGCTGATTTTACTAAATTAATTCAATTGGCTACGCTAGAAATTCCAGTTGGCTATAATCTAAATCCATGTAGCCATCCTAATTGCAAATCTAACCACTCTCTACCCTATTTTAAGACCAATTTTGGCCCAATTTCAGCCCACTTTTCAGTAGCCCAACGACCCAATTCCAATCAGCCCAATTTTTTCCAAATTTCCAGCCCATCTCCCAAACCCAATTCATTATCGAGTCAGCCTTAGGTGGCTTCGAGAAAGGGAGTGGAAGTACAAACGAAATGAAAGCTACACAGGTGGAAGGAGCTGATATACTCTGATATACGATAATATATACAGCTGATATACACAGCAAATGGGCCAAAACCCATAAGTTTCAGCAGACTCAGAAATGGGCCATTAGCCTACCTTTCAGGCAGCAGAAAATTCAGGCTCGAAGGCCCCAAATTCAATTTATCTTTTACTCTTAAACTATTAAATTGTGATTATTTATTGTTTGCTTTTGATTAACTCTAACATTATTGTTTGATTTAATTTAATTAAATCCCCTTAAAGATGAATCATGAGCTAAGTCATAAGCGAAAAACCAATCCAAAAACGCATTTAAAATTTGAGCCGGCCTTTCTTATACTACTAATATAAGACCGCCTGTGCTGAGCACAGGCCCAACACTGCAAGTCAATTGTTTCAACTTATATAGAAGATCAATTAAAATATAAAATAATTTAAATGAAAATGACAAAAGTCAAATGACATAATATATAGACATGTCTTTGAACTTAGCTTTAGTTGATTAAACTTATATGAAGTTAAAACAAATAGACACATACATCTTGCATCACATCCTACCTAATAATTTACATCATACATGTATTATGCCACGTATGATACATATGTCTACTTATTCAATTTTATTTAAATTTAAGTGTCTATTTATACACACAAAATTTGGAAGACATAGATATCAACTGAACCCAAGTTAAACAAATATATTTATGTATTATATGTATGATGAAACAAAAGGATTTAAAAAGGCGAGATTCAACCAAACTCAAAAAACCATCAAAGAAGAGCTAAAAATTGGGAAAGATCGCTATGCACAACATCACAACAACAAGAATAAAAAAAAAAGAAATTCAGAAACATACTCCCTCCGTCCAACAATACTAAAAATACTTGTCTAATTTAGAAAATAAGAGATAATTTATCTTTTGTGTCTATTTTATCCTTGCTATTAAATACTACGTATTTATCATCTAGAATATTTTTCAAAGCATTAAATTTAATAAAGTCAAAGAATAATATAGTAATATTACCTCTATCATTTATTATTTCTTAAGGAATATGCCAAGTTAATAGTGGATAACTATTATTGGACAAAACAAATATAAAATAGAAAACTACTACTACAATCTAATCGTAACACAAAAGTTATCTTGCAAGAACCAAACTAAAAGGCATCCCAAAAGCAATATATAGAAACTTAAAAGTTCCATACATTTATGAGTCCGTTGAATTGGCTTAAAAACAGCAAATTTTTAAAAGTAAAATTTTGAAGTGCTAAAAGTTATTTTAAAAATAAGTAGTTATGTGTTGGAATAAAAGTGTTGTAGTCGAAAAAAAAGTTGTTGATGTGTTTGGCAAGTAAGTGTTGTTAAACACTTTTTTTTTATCAAAATGTCTGAAATATCCTTAAAACTGTTAACATAATAAAAAGTTGATTAATTTGAGATTTTTATTTCTAAGAAAAATAAAAACAAAATTATTTTATATTTTAATCAATTTCAATAACTTAATATATAAGTTAATTTTAAATGTGCAACTTATTTTAAATTTCAAAAATATATAATTTGAATAGATCACATGAAAGAATTTAGAAATTGTTTAAAAGAATTAAGGGTAAAAGAGTAATATATTTGGTCAAAGTAGAATGATTTTTAAGTTTAAAAAAAGTAGAAATCACATACTTTTAACTTATTTTAAGTCACTTTTGACTTATTTTAAATTGTTCTTATAATTGTCAAACAGTCTTACAAGTCAAAAATTAACCTTTAAATCAGTTTGATCAACTTTAAAGTCCATTCAAACGGGAACTATAGATTAGAGAAATCAAAATAAAAATCCACTACTAAGGGACCAACTTTGGCAAAGAGATTCCATTTGAGAACCAGGTGTTACCTTTTTTTATATATGTATGTCTTTTTTCTTTTACGTTTATTTAGTTGTTTTCTATATTTTGCATGTGTATATTACCTAAGAGGAAATATAGAATAATTTAACAATAAGTCAAAGTTTTTTATTTTTTTGTTAGGCTGCAGGACAATAATTTATGCCCATCTCTTATCATCTTTCCTATTCTATTCTATTATATTTTTTCTTCTTATATATAAGAGGATCACAAACGTTATTGCGTTTATGACTTCTCAAACTTTGACAAAAAAATTCCCCGACACTTTGAGGAGACATCATAAGAAAGCGGACGTACAATTTGATTTATTTTTTAAATACAATTTGATATAAATTAGAATAATTAATAATTTAATATTGTAACGATCGGATTCCGTCGTTATGAATTTGCCAACGAGGAAAAATTTGGGGTTGGAAAACTTTTTCGTAGTATTTAGATTTTTCCCAACCTTGTCCAGATTTGGACGAAATCGAAGTCATCAAGGTGTAGGGAAATCCGGTAACAATTGGGTGAATTATTTATGGTTTTGATTACATGAGTGGTTAGATAACTCGTTAAGGAATCCATACGACTTTACTGAATTGAATTTGGGTTAGTAGAATTCCGGAATCGATCTTAGCATAAAAGGTATTTTCTGAGCGTCGTTGGTTAGAAGTGTGTTGTGAAAGGGGAATTTTGGAATTCTTTAAATAGCTCTCTGTTTCGTTTTTGCCGTTTTGGCAGGGATTTTGGCCGCTTTGGCGTGGCCGCTGTGGCGGGCCAGACGCGACTTAAAGTCGTTAATAAACCCCTAAACGACTTTATTTGGCACTTTTCGACTTTTAGAGCTAAGGAACGAACCCCAAGAGACTTCTACTCGTTTTCCACCATTCTTGAGGCTAAAGGTAAGATTTTAACTCTCCGAATCCATTTTTCGATCCGTAGAACGTAATGGATGGGGGAGGATTTTGATATAGATTATACGGTGGAAACAACTTTAATTGGATAATTGGGATCATGGGTTGATCTAGGGTTTGTTAGATTTCTTAGTAATTCGGGTAATTAATAATTGTTTATTGATTCCCGTATTATATTGATTGTTTGTAGACCAAGAACAAGCGGAACGAATCCGAAAAGGGAAGGATCAAGTTTCTTACGATTTCGAGCTTGTTTCGAGGTAGGTGATGGTTGTGACTCTATGATTGTGTGATGTATGTTTGTTTTTACTTCATTATGATGCTTATATATGTATGAATGTTGCAATGTTGATCACAATTGTTGTAAATGAGATAGATGAACGATGACTGCCATGAAATCATGATTTAAATGTATGATCTTGATGATATACTTGTGATTGTGATTGTGGTGTGTGAATGAGATCGATTGCCACGTTCCGGCATAATTAACTTGGATCGATTGCCACGGTCCGGCATATATATGGGATCGATTGCCACGTTCTGGCATAACATTGGGATCGGGTACCACGTTCCGGTATGCTAACTGTTTGTGTTTTGATTCCGTGAGAGGACCAATGATGTGTTATAAAATGTGAAGTTGTTCGTTGTTGTAAATGTTGATAATATTGTATATGTTGATATATATATGCATGTGATTATACTGTTGTCTTGACTTGCTTCTGTTGCACTAGTGGGATAGTCGTGTGATCCTACCAGTACACTGTGGTTTTGTATTGATACTACACTTGTTCTTATTTTTGTTGAGTATAAGGCATCTGCATCTTCAAGAGGCTATTGGTAGACCTCGCTTAGAAGATCAGTGATCGTCGCTTCGAATTCAAGGGTGAACTAATTCTTCCGGGCTGCCATGAAATTCTCTTTCGTCTGTGTCCACCATTTCCGGACTTAGACATTTGTTTTAGTTAGTTGATTAGTTCATTAGATTGGGGTTGCATCCCTTCTTGTTTAGACTTGTTGAACATTAGATGTTTTGGTACATTGACTTTCAGGTTCTAGGGGTTATTCTTCCGCATTTGTTTAGTTCTTGTTAGACTTTTGTCAGAGTTTATGCGAACTCCTTATTTAATTCCTTAAGTTTTTGACTTAATTGTCTTAGTTTTGGTTTAGTTGCTTAGTTTGGGTTGTAGTAGTGATTCTCCCACCGGAAGATTAGTGTGGGTGTCAATCACGACGGTCTGGATCGTGACAAATATATTTAAGAAAAGTTCATACAATTTTATATAAATCAGATCATTTATGAATTGGTTGTTGATCCGTTTATTTGTTAGCTCAAATCATCTCAATTCAACGGTGTCTAATTATAATAGTAATGGTTGAATTCATAATTTTTACAAAGCAATCTAAAAGGAAGAAAGAAGAAGAAATTATAAACATGTTGACATTTTGAGCAATTCTAAAAGAAATTGAATAATATGATTTTGACCAACAAAATGATTTATATTAAAGAGTACTATACTACAATTCAGGTTTAATTTTATTTCTCTATTTTTAATGAACTAATTCACCCCTTAAGAAACTTCTTAGGAATTTTACAAATAAATGTGAACACTTTCAAAAAAAAAAAATTAATTACAAGGGTAATATAGTAAGGTGGTGAACGACTAATATGTGACAATTATTTTTAGTAAAACGATCAACTAATATGAGACAAAAAAAAAACTTAAAAATTCAATTGCATATTCAAATAAAATTTTAATTTCATCTCATATGATCAAAAGACAGTTAAGAATCTCCCTCGATTTCACTTGACCCGAAAATAAAGAAAACAATTAAGGGACGAAAATTGAACTTTGTGATGTAGTTGCTTTCCAAGTGGGACATGTTGAGTCCATAAGTGAAAAGAGACAAAGATTAAGGAAAAATTATACTTTCATTTTGACTTACACCTAAAGTAAATTGACTAATGTTTGGGAGTACAATTTTTTTGTATTTTTGAATCCATTTTCTTATTATTGCTAAAAAGAAATGGCTTCCTCAAATTCGAAGACATAAAATAAGTGCCTTATTTTTCAAATGCATATAAAAGTAATAAATATAGTATATATACTGTATGACGTGAGGCATATAAATTGTTTATTTGCCAACTCTCTTCCGGACTGTTCAAAATCGAATTGAAATTGATAATTCAAATTGAAAAAAAAGTTATTGATTTATCAATAATGAGTTATTGGTTACGTTTAGTAGTTTTGATAACGATTTTGATTTTTTTTGTCATCGGGTTATAGGTTCTTAACGGTTTGAGATTTTTTTTTAACGGGTTAACCGATAACCTGATAGTAAATTAAATAAATATATTTATACCATTTTGTATATAAAGTCCTTGACTTAGAGTTTAGTCTCCTACTTTTATTTCTGGCTATCTCAAAATCTTGATTATTTTACAATGTAAAAGTGTTTGCTTTCGAGCAATATGTAATTTGTGAACTCATGTGTATGGTTCATTTGGTTTGTCACCTTGTTTTTGAGTGATTTTCATTTTTAAAAAAATTGTGTTATTTTTTAATGGTTAAATCGATAATAATCAATAACCGATGAGTCAATATCTTAATGATTCTATAACGGTTTAGCATCTCTACAAACCAATAACTAATAAGTCAAATCGATATACTTCAAAATCGAACCGATCGATACACAATATTTTCGTTAAATTTAAAAAGAAAATTGTTTATAAGAGACAAATGCATTAAATGGTTACGAACATAGAATAAAAAATAATAAATCTGTCGCTTGAGATGTCGATATCCGTAGCTACCTGGATCTTTCCTCGTCCTTGCACTTAAAAAAATAATAAATCTGACAATATCTATAGAATTTCATTTCTATGAGATATTTTTCTATATATATAGGAAGTTTACCAAAGTTTACATAGAGGCAGAGACTATGTTAACAATTGTACTAGAGTAGGCAGCACTTGGTCGACGTGGCAGTAGCGGAGTTTGGAATTTTGTCCAAGGAATATCAAAATATAAAGAAGTAAAATTGTGTAGAAGTGAAGGAGTGTCAATATAATATATATATATATATATATATATATATATATATTTATTTATTTTTTATTTTTTATTTTTTTTATTTTTATTATATTTATTA
>JAJOOE010024029.1:0-13600 GCA_036250405.1 Solanum raphanifolium | reverse complement strand
CACACCCCTTAAAAAATAATAAATAATAGAGGTAATATTATTAAATTATTTTTTGACTTTATTAAATTTAATACTTTGAAAAATGTATTAGATGATAAATAGTATTTAATAGTAAGGGTAAAATAGACACAAAAGGTTATCTCTTGATTTTATAAACTGGACAAGTATTGTTCAACAACTATTTTTAAAATAGTAGACAACTATTGTTAGACGGAGAGAATATTTATTAAAAATTATAATAAATGACAATTTAATAATATAATTCATTAAATATAATAAATTCAACATGGTTAATAATAAGGGTCAAATTGAGAATTAAATAATAAATTATTTCTTATTTCTTTAATCTAAATAAGAAAAAATAGATTTATTTTTAGTAATGTAATCAGTAATGGATAAGTTAAAATGTAAACGATGAGAGGACTTTACAAGTTTGAAATTGTCCTATCATTTTATTTTTCTCTATGTGCGAATTAAATCATCCTTAGATATACGTGCATTGAATTATTCTAAGATGAGTAATGTTACACATGGTGCATGGAATCTTTTTTTAGGCAAAGAGTAATTAATTGATTCAATAATTTAATTAGTTAATAATGGATGCCGTTGGAGATATCCCAATATAGTTACGCTTCCACTTCAATAGGATAAAACTTATACTCTCCGTCTTATATTAGTGATCACTTTTTATTTTATTATATTTGATAGTGAATGCTAACTAAATCGCCAATAATGGTGAGACAATATTTAATTTCATTACTTTAAAAACTCTACTATAACTCAACAGAAAATAAAGGCATACTCTAAAAAGAGGTACACCTAAAAGAAAGATCAAGTTTTGTTTTATATAGTTTTAAAATTTTAATATAGTATTTTTCTTTTTACATATATATAATCATTTTGTTACAATACATTATACATTTGCTTCTTTAATCAGAGTTTCAAATTATATAATTTGACGTTGCTTTTGGCCGACGTCTTTAATAAGATAATAGGAGTATTCTTAGTATTAATAATACTAACTTTGTTTTAAGAATTAATTAATGTGTCAGTGCATTTATAGTCCGTGATTGTCATAATGATTAACCTTAGCGTGCGATAAAAAAATAAATTTACACTACTAATGAAATATTTGTTTACATAGTGGTTTCAATTTTTTTTTAAATAATTCCATAAATTTAGTAGATCGTTACCAGGGAAATTTAATATTATTAAAGGTTATAAAGCAAACTTTACAATACGATATGATATTACTATGACTTACCCTCTTTATTTCTTATTTAAGATTTTGACATGCCTATTTTTTAAAAATCATTTTAGAACATGAAGCGTAAGGATTATTTGGCTAAATTATTGTTATCTCCTTTTTTAAATGAATGATAATCTTAGTCAAATGGTCCTTAATTAATGTTTTCTTAAGAGAGATATTAATAAAAAAATACAAAAAAAAACTTGAGATGAAATAATTATATGCTTGAGATTTCGACTAAATCGAATTCCGACCTTATGGAAATTTCAATGTAATAATCATTTAATTTTGCACACGACCACCCTTAGGATTTACTCCTACAGTTTACATTTGTTATATTTGGATTTGACATACCTATTAAAAATGATAATTATTGACATGACTATTTTATTATACAATTCCTATTAATTGATGTTTAGTATTAGGTTTTGAAAATAAATAATTAATGATAAGAGTGAAATATAAAAAAAAAATTATCTTTTTTTTAATATGTTAATGGTGAGCACCACTCTTTTCAACCTTAAAAGTTAAAAAAATGATAAAAAATGAACAGAGAAAATAACATCGAAAAGATTAGAAGAAGACCAATTCAAGTCAACAAAAAAATAACTTGATGAAATCTTGAAACATTCTTTGGTGGTAAGAAGGAAGTAGTTTCCCATAAATATAGGATGCAATATTAATCGTGTGAACAAGTAATGGGGACATGGGGTAGGTACTAAATTTATTCCACTTTCAATGACTATAGAATTAATGTTACTTTGGCATAAAGTTTGATACTGGTAATTATTCCCTTTTTATGTCCATTTGAATATGTATACGTTTTTCAGGTTGTAGAATTAATAGTTTTATTCAGTGTTCAGTATTTGTTTTAAACTTTTATATTGAAAAGTTTCATTTAGGGGTTAAATTGTTTTCTATCAAAAATGAATCTATATTCATGATTTAAATTCAATGTCAAGGATGACTCACTTTATCACAACCTTTAATAGTAATAAAACAATTAATTCTTCCGATTTTCCTTTTTTGCTTTTATTGTTCTCCCAACTACCTTGCATCATGTGCCCCTCAAATTCATTTATCTTTCAGACAGAGACTTACACATATTGTTACCATAGAACACATTTGATGGGTTGAGCTCGGTTATACTTTGAAATAGCTCGATTAAACTCAGCTAGATATTATGAAAAATTTGGTTGGATTCGGCTTGGTTGAGATCACTCAACACACAATTCTAAGAGCGAATAACTATTATTTTTCTTTGTAAAGCATGTGATTCAAATTTTCTTCTCCATTAGTAGAATGAGAAGAATTTACTTATAAATCAATATTGAACACGTTGACAAAATCTAGTAATACATCTATATTAAGCAAAACAAGAAATGAAAAAAAACACATAAAAAGTCGTATTTATTCTAAATTCACAATCTACATGAAACACTTCCTATAAAAAATAAATATTTTATATTCAAAATTGATACAAAATTCCTGATTATCACTCTATCACAATCGACGAACCTCCATAAAAATAATAATGAGTATTAATTAATTAAGAGTATAGGGTAGCTATAACATCAAATTTCAACTTTTATTTTGCACATGGTAACTAGTATAGTAGTGGATAATTTAGATGACAACAACAGCTTTGTAATTTTTAAATTTTAAAAAATGAAAAGAGAAAAAGACAACGCATGAGAACCTAAAAAGAAACTACTACTCCTAAAAAGTGAAAAAAGCAGTGAGATTTTTAATTATCAGGAAGTGGAATTTTGGACCCAATTATTACCAAAAAGGATATTCTTTGGATAAGTGGCGCCGTTTGTATGTTGTTTTTTTCCCATATATTTTTAATATTTACGTCAACTTCACATATAAATCATGAATATTTTTATATACCGTCCTAATATATAATTATTAACTTGAAACATACCTAAATTTTTTAAAAATATAGATGTTAACAAAAATCAAGATGTGTCTCTTATGTACTGACAGTAGATAAAAAAAATTACATCATCAGCTCATTTTTAAAAATACTTATTTTTCTTTGGAGAATTTAGAATTTGGTAATTTATCTTTTCGTCGAATAACTTGTGATTTAATTTTAAACATTCGTCATAAGAGAAATACATCTTCTTTTTTCTTTTTATCGTTGGGTATAGAGTTGCCTTTATTAGAGAATGTTTTATTCTTAATGTGGAATTTTTCAACGTAAATTTAAATTTAATCAAATTCCTATATGGATACTGAACAACAAATGGAAAATAAAAAAAAAGGTTAAGATGTATATATAGTATTTCTCTAATTTCTTCAAGAATTTAGACTAGTCGAGTCAATTCATTTTATGATGAATATGTAATGATAAAGAGGAATATGAGATGTCACAGCAAACTCGAATAATTTTTATAGCTTAAATATCAAAACTTTTAGATGGTTAATAAGTAGGGGTGTGTATCGGTCGGTTCAGTTTGGTTTTAAATATTATCAGTTCGGTTTATTGGTTTTTGGTTTTTAAATATGCTAAATCGATAACCAAATTAATAAGATATTTGTTATCGATTTATCGGTTTTTGGTCTTTTAACGGTTCGGTTTTCGGTTTAACCTAAGAAAATGATTTCAAAATAAATATATGACTTGTCCAACAATTTAACGTGAAATAAAAAAGAGAGAAATCTAATTACTCATTGAGTGCAAAAATTCTGCTTAGTATAGTAAAAGTATAGCAAATACTCATAATTCACAACCCTAGTCGTTGCCTAAAAAACTAAAGTAATACTAAAACCTAAAGGATAAATGCAAAGATCAGAGTTAATTAAGTAATGTTAATTGTGTAGGGTCCTTATAGTTAAAGTCTAATATAGTGATTATATTAATATTTTTTGTTTGATATTTATGTATGACTAAAAATTAAAATAGTAAATTATTATATTCTTAATGGTTATCGGTTAACCCAATAACCCAATATTAAAAAATCAATATCGAACCGATAACCCAATAAATTTTTTTTATAAAACCATTAAATAACTGTTAACCCAATAACCCAATAACAATAAATCAATAACACTTTTTTCAATTCGATTTATCGATCGGTTCGGTTTTTGGACACCCCTATTAATAAGAGTTCAGTTCCTCACCTCGTAATTTCTTTCCTATTTCCCCTGCCCCTCCCTCTTCTTTAACTTTTTTTTTGTGCATGAATAAATTTGATCATTTTTCATATAAATTATTTTTAGTTAAATTATAATTAAATTAACATTTCATCTTTTATCACTCATCACGAAAAATTAATTTAATTTATTAATTTTACGTATTTTCCCTTAGAAATTGCAAATCACAACCCCAAAGTCCACATAAAATATGATCTATCACACACTATTTTTAGCTGGTGATATTGACATTGTGAAATCTAATTCGTGAGGGATAAATTATTCGTTATTTTGAAGGACTTAAAATGCTAAAATTTATTCTGAAACGATTAACAATTTAAGAATTTTGTAATTTTTGGTTATAATAATGTAACTCCAAGTGGCTATTACTGCAATTGATCCTAATAATTTTGGTCCCTCAATAATTTCAGTTAAGGGACCTACTAAGTAGAGTATTTTTAAAAAAATAGTATTTGGACGTATCTTAATCGTTGGAATATCATGTGGGTAGGGCCCAATTTGTTAATCAAGACAAGAATAAGAGGCTAAAATATGAGGATAAGACAATTTAGAGGGTACCAAATCATTTATATCATCATTCTCTAATCTTAACACTAATAAAAGTCAGATACCTCTTTATCGACGTGTTTATTTTATATTGAGAGTATTTTCGAAATTCAAACCTCTTTGTTAATGTACTTGGTTTATGTCAAAAACATATTGCTAATGTACTTGTTGATAATTTAAACTTCCATCAATTAAAGAAAATGTCATATCAATGAGCCTCAACATGAATAAATTTGATAACAATAGTGAACATTCGTCAAATAAAAAATATAATTTAAAATTAAAAAATACGCAAAATTACTTTTAATTTAATTTATTGAGTCCGTGCTAATGCGGATTTGTGCATGTAGTATAGATATAGATCTGCCCAAGTTGCCGCATGTTATGGTATGGAATACGTCAATCACTTTCTGACAGATTTGTATAACACAATAATATAGATATAATGTTTTTATTTCAAAATAAATAAATATAAGTGGGGATGTATAATGCAACTGGATTCCATGATTTGATCCATAAATTACCAACCATCCATCCTTTTTGGTTTTCATGTCGCCATATCATCTTTTTTATGTTTATTCTTTAAGAACTGATGAACGAACGTCAATTTTTAATTAAGTAATTGTTGAAACATGTATAAGTTAACCATATAAACTATGACACATCCTATAATTTTACCTAGGTCTCAATTGGAATAAACATGAAATTTTATGATTTACTAATACTGATATGTATAACTAAAAAGTATGATGTACTTTAAATAGTTAGCTTATCTCGATGTTTGAGAGCTTACATAAATTTTATAAGAAAATTTGAGTGTGATGCATATATTTTATATACATGCGATTACATTATACACTAGTGAGACGACACGATAATTTTCTGTGAACTGTTAATTCTTATCATCCTTAATTTCATTTTTTGCAAATAGAGCCTTTCAGTAGACTTTACTCCTTTAGTTAGTCGATTCTACATAAATTCAGATTGATCGAACTAGTAAATAAAAAAAGAGTCAGTGTCTTGTAATTAAATTTAATATAACCTTTTTGATTAGCTGCCAAATTAACTTGTTTAGTTTAGTAGAAGGCATCTATCAACTAATAATAATTATATTATAATAAATATAAGACTGAGTTTTTAGTCATTTTAAAATCTTACATGATTCAATGAATATCACTACGTATATCCAGTTTAAACATTAGCCAGGTCAATTTTAATATGCATTGGCAAACATATTAAGTAATGCTTAAAATGGCTTATAATATGATCAAAATTTAAATAGGATAATAACTTCTGCAGATAATATGTCATTATCAGTCATAATCGAATCCTAACTGTCACCTACACCAAAAAACTTCAAGAGAGTTTGAAAACTAAGGAAGATTTTTATTTTATTTCGGAGTTGGAACTCTTGAAAACATGACGATCATAAAATTCAAGAATTTGAAATACAACAAAATGATGTTTTCACTTCTTCACTCCAAATCGTTTTTTTTTAATAAAAAAACTCTAATTTGTATTCATGGTCAAACACCATATAATTTTCAAATTTTACTTCACTTTGAAAATGATTTTTTTTTTTCAAATTTCACAACAATATATCATTTGTAATTTTATAAGTGGAGTCCGGGGAGGGTGGGATATTGTTAGACTTTGTTTCTATCTTTGTGGATAGAGAGATTATTTTGATAGACGCACGACTTAATACCATCATATCTAGAGTCATGTATTCAATAAACTAAAGTTGTATCATGTTTTGTGTAATCAACTTACGTACCCTTATCTCTCTTAATTCATGCAACAACCAACCTTCCAAACTTCACTTACGCATCCGTACACCTCTCTTTATGTGTGTGTATGAACCATTTCAATCTTATTTCTCTCATCTTAAAAGAGTTTGCAATACAATGACGGGAGTAGATATTTTATTTAACTGTCCAGGATTTCTTTGAAAGCAATTATAGACCTAATTATTAAATGAACAATACCTTAAAATCAAGCTATGGCTAAATAACACTTTCATATATACACAAATTTAAATAAATAAAATTTTAATAATATTAATGCTTTATTATAGCTCTCAAAAATACAAATTTATTCAGGCTATATGACCAAACTAATCTACTTCCAGCCCACTTAAATCCGGACTGGACTACCTCCCTAAAGCCCATATAGGCTTGGGGCTGACGTGCAAGGGATAAAAGTGGATCGGCCTGCTTTATGGACCCATTACGGCCCATAAAAGCCCAGGACGAGCTCCTCAACTATATTTTTAAGAATTAAAGTAGTTAATTAAAAAACTATATTGTACTTGATATATTTATTTAGAAATTTACAAAATACCACCGCATAATAAGCTTGGAATTTTATTGAATCGTTTGAATAGCCTCATTTTTTTGTTAAGTAATTATTTATTTTGTGTATTTAATTATAAAGAAATAGAATATATACAATCAAAACAGAACCTACAAAACATTGTTGCCCTTATCAACACAATATCTCAGTTACTTCTACAGCTTTACTACATTTTTGTTGAGTATGCTCACATTCTGCTTATGGCAAGACTCTGGAGTGGGCTGTGATGGCCTGCATTGGAGTCATTATCGAAAATGACATTTGTTTGGTGGACTTAGTTAAATTACAAACTATTGAGCTATGAGTTTGTTAAATAGTTAGTTCTTGTTTAGTTAGTCAGCTCAAGTATGTCACATCAGTTAGTTAGCTAAGTCGGTTAATGAGTTAGTTAGATGAATTGTTAGCACTAACTTATTAATTAAGTCCACGTGTTAATTGTTGATTGGTTAGACAGATTAAATGCAATTGTATCATGTATAAATAGGACTGTCTTTATCTCAATGAATCAGTTGAATTCATTCCTAGATCAGTTTCCATTCTTAAGCTTCTCTTTCTCTCTAATGGCTTCTTAGATTAGGTCACCTGCAAGTTCATCTGCAAGTGTAGTAATTTTGATATGGTATCAGAGCTCACGATTCTGATCTGAGCTAATTGTTTCTGATTCAATTATGCATATTATTCGATATCAATTCTCTGTAATTTGACGTAAAAATGAAGGAAACCACTGAAGTACACATCGATCACAAACACCCGTTGTTTATGCAGCCATCAGATACTCCTGGTTCCATGCTTATTCCGATACAGCTAACATGCAATGAGAACTATGGCCTATGGAGCAGATCTATGAAGATTGCTTTCCTTGGAAAAGGAAAACTGGGCTTTGTCAATGGAACTTGCAAGAAGGAGAAATACGAGAGAACTCTGCTTTATGTATGGGAGAAGTGTGATGCGATCGTACATTCATGGATCATGAATTCAGTTTTGAAACCATTGTTGAATGGAATATTGTATGGATCAAGTGCAACTGCCGTTTGGGAGGATCTAGAAAAATGCTTCAACAAAATCAATCGTGTGAGAGTGTTTTAGCTGCATCGTGAAATCACAAACCACACACAAGGTACTAGCTCTGTTTCAGTTGTATAGTAAATGTCCTAAGTCCAAAGAATACTCTGATCACTTGTAAGAGCATCATCTATTACAATTTTTGAATAGTTTGAATGACTCCTATGATCAAACTAAAAGGCAAATCCGTATGAAATCAATAGCTCTTACTATAAGCCAGGCTTATGCTATGATATTTGAGGATGAAGGTGAAAGGAAGATTAGATGTTCTCAGGTAGCTACAGGCCAGGATAGATTTAATGATCCTACAATTTTGCAAGTTGGTAGAGATCAAACATATAGAGGAAAAAAACCTTTCATGAGGTGTGATCACCGTCATGTGAGAGGACACTCTAAGAAACAGTGCTGGAAACTCATAGGTTATCCCGATGACTACAAATTCAAAGGAAAACCTGGTGGTGGAAATGGTAACTACAATGGCAAGGGATACTTCAATCAATCGACTCCAACTCCTCAATTTTTTGCCAATGGAAAAAATTGTGGACAGCCTTTTGCTAATGTCAACAATGTGTCCGGGGTTGGCATATCTACTGGAGGAAACAATCATGATAATCACTCTACTAGAACTCAATCTCAAATAGATGGAAAAGGCACTACTTCACTGAATCTCAGTATCAACAAATCCTCACATTGTTGAGCAAGAATGCAATTGAAGGACAACAAGATGTGAATTCATCATGTACCATTACTTCTTTTAATTCACACATTCCACATAGTGAATGGATAGTTGATTCTGGTGCAACTCATCATGTTACTGCTAGTCTAGAAAGTCTGATGAGACATGAGGAAGTGAGACAATTCAGTAATGATAAAGTGTACCTTCCAACTGGAAATAGGGCAGACATCACACACATAGGAGATGCCCAAGTATTTGCAGAATCTGTCATGCAAAATGTGTTATATGTGCCTGACTTTAGATTCAATCTGATGTCAGTTTCTAGGATAACCAAGGACCTCTTTTGTTGTGTATCTTTCTTTCCTGACTTCTGTGTGTTTCAGGACCTCTCCAGTAGCAAGGTGAGGGGATTAGTAAGGAACATTGTGGACTATACATTTTCAGGAGGAACATGCAGTCAACATAAGTCAATAAAACAGTGTCTCACAACAGTGGGGATGGCAACAGTAGTTGATACCATTCCAGAAAAATACAAGCTATGTCATATGAGACTTGGACATCCTTCCATATCAGTTATGAAAGAAGTAGATATAGTTAAAAGGCAAATGTAATGCTAGGGTACATGAAAATTGCTCTGTATGCCCTAAAGCTAAACAATCTAGATTGAAGTTTCCTATTAGTAATTCAAGAAGTGTTTGTCCATTCCAACTTGTACACATGGATTTGTAGGGACTTTATAAAACTACAACACTTGATATGAAATCCTATTTTCTCACAATTGTTGATGATCACACTAGGTTTATTTGGGTGTACCTATTGCAGTTAAAGTTTGATGTTATAGTTGCCTTAAAATTGTTTTTGTCCATGGTGAAAAATCAATTTGCTGCAGATATCAAGGTCATAAGATCAGATAATGGTATGAGTTCTTTAATGCTCAGTGTAATGATCTATTGAATCAACATGGAATTGTGCACCAAAGCAGTTGTGTACATACACTACAACAAAATGGAAGGGTTGAAAGAAAACACAGATATATTATGGACATAGACAAGGCTTTGAGATTTCAGGCAGACATTCCAATTAATTATTGGGGCATATGTGTGAAGGTTGTTGTATATCTCATCAACAGACTACCATCAAGTGTATTACAAGGGAAGACTCCTTATGAGATCATGTACAAGAGAAGGAACCATATTGATCACCTACGAGTGTTTGAGTGCCTGTGCTATGCTACAAATGTGGTCAAGAGTGACAAATTTACAGAAAGAGCTAGAGAGTCAGTCCTTATGGGATATTCTGAGACACAAAAGGGATACTTACTTTTGGATCTCACCATTAACACTTTCTTTGTCAGCATGGATGTACAATTCAAAGAGCATGTCTTTCCATTTAGGAAGAAATTATCTGATAGAACACTAGAGAATTCATACACACACATGGAACAAGATGTTGTGAAACTTTCTCCTTTGATTGATACAATATATGATGATGAGAGTTCCGGAGATCCCTTCAATGTCTCAGGTAGTGAAGATGTAACTGACAAATCTAGTGAAGTCCAACAGGGTCTAGTAGTTAGTGAACTTGTGGCTAATGATGCACAAGAAACTCCTCATGACCTTGTGGCTGATAATACACAAGTGGATGAACATACAGGGTTGAATGATATGCCAAGAGACACAGTGGTACAACAAAATGAAGCACAATATATCAGGAAATCACACAGGCAAATGAAGGAACCTATATGGATGAAGGACTATGCTGGCAAGAAAAGGGCCAGCACTAGTTTGTATCCTATTGCCAACTATATTTCCTATGAAAAAACATCTCCCAAGTATCAATGCTATCTGAGCAAATTTTCACAACTAGTAGAACCTCAAAAATTCACAAAAGCTACCAGGGACCCAAGATGGATAGATGCAATGAAAAATGAAGTACAGGCCCTTGAGGAAAACAAGACTTGGAAGGTGGTATCATTACCAGCAGGGAAGAACACAATGGGATCCAAGTGGATTTATAAGATCAAATATAAAGCAAGTGGAGAAGTGGAAGATTTAAAGCAAGGCTTGTGGCTAAGGGCTACAGTCAAAGGGAAGGTTTGGATTACCATGACACTTTTTCACCTGTGGTGAAAATGGTAACAGTGAGATCAGTCATAGCACTTGCTACCTCTAGGGGGTGGAATTTATTGCAAATTGATGTGTATAATGTTTTCCTGCAAGGAGACCTTGAGGAAGAGGTGTTTATAGAAATGCCAGAGTGTTTCAGAAGACAGGGGGAGACAACAGTATGCAGACTACGTCTTTGTATGGATTGAAACAAGCCTCAAGACAGTGGAATATCAAACTGACTGATGCCTTGGTGAATGCATGATTCTCACAAAGTAATCATGATTACTCACTATTCACCTTGGAGGAACATGATGACATTGTAATTGTATTGGTATATGTTGATGACCTGCTTATTATTGGGAAGCTGCTTTGAGAATTGTTAAATATTTGAAGAATTTACCAGGTCAAGGCAACTGAAGTCTAGACACACTGAACAAATTACTTGCTAGTGTGACTCTGATTGGGCTGCTTGCCCAAATGATCAGTTACATGTTTCGTAGTTAAGCTCGGGGATTCATTAATCTCTTGGAAATCGAAGAAACAACAAACAGTGTCTCGCAGCTCAACAAAAGCTAAGTATACAAGTCTGGTTGTAGCTGTGGCAGAATTAACTTGGTTGAGAGGATTATTTCAGGAGTTGAATGTGCATGTTAAATCACCAATCACTGTTTTCTGTGATAGTATGTTTGCTATACATATTGCTAAAAATCCAATTTTTCATGAGAAGACAAAGCACATCGAAATCGACTATCATTTCGTTCGAGACAAGATCAAGGAAGGGACTGTTAAAGTTGTTTATGTCAACACAAAGGAGCAACAAGCTGACCTATTAACTAAGGCCCTCACTAGCATTCAACACTTTCATTTACTTGGCAAGCTTGGAGTGTTCAATATACTTAACCCTCCAGCTTGAGGGTGAGTATTGGGATATGAGTTTGTTAAATAGTTAGTTCTTGTTTAGTTAGTCAGCTCAAATATGTCACATCAATTAGTTAGCTAAATCGGTTAATGAGTTTATTAGATGAATTGTTAAGCACTAACTTAGTAATTCAGTCCACGTGTTAATTGTTGATTTGTTAGATAGATTAGATGTAATTGTATCAAGTATAAATAAGACCGTCTTCATCTCAATGAATCAGTTGAATTCATTCCCAAATCAGTTTCCATTCTAAAGCTTCTCTTGCTCTCTAATGGCTTCTTAGATTAGGTCACCAGCAAGTTCATCGCAGGTGTAGTAATTTTGTTTCAAACTTACTTCCTATTCATAATAACATATGAAGGAATTTAGAATGAATATCAGACCTTCTCTATATTTGGGTTAATGCAAATCTCATGACATTAATAGTAGCTAGAGTAATGAAAAAATTATTATTGGTGATCATCGAGAATTTATAAATTAATATTATCGTTTAATTTTCGTCTACACAATACAAAATATTTCACTCTTCCATATTCTATTTATATCACATTTAGATTTTAAGTTACTTTAGATCTTTTGTTAATGAAAAAATAAGTAGAACTGATTTGAAATCTCATATGAGGACTAATTATCCAGATCGACTTATTTTAGGTGTTTTTAAGCCAAAATAATTTTTAAACAGTTTTAAAATGTTTAGTAAAGTTAAAAAATGCTTATAAGCACTTATTTTAAAGCCACAATAACAAGAATAAACCAAAAATCATAAATTATAAATCCTAAATTATGACTTTTGGCTTACAAGTCATAAGCCAAAAGCCAATTCAAACAGGCCCTAAACCCCGTTAATGTTCTTTTTTTATCATTTGATATACTTGTATTCTATTAAACAGTTGTTTTCATGATTAATTGTGGATTAAAGTTAAATGATTAAAAAAATATTTTATTATAAAATTCATTAGCTTGATTGATTTAAATTCTAATTTATTTATTTTTAACAAAAAAAAAATAGCTTGTTAATTGTTAAAAATAAAGCAGAGTTTTAATAGTGAAGCCTCAGATAGTCAATGACACATCAATAATGTTCAGACGGTAATTCCAAATATTTATATAAAAATCATCATTGGCTTCAAAATAAATTATAAATATGAAAAGGAATGTAATCGCACGAAACGGCTCCGTGAAGGAATTGAAAAAGATCCATACACAGATTCCTATCAGAATGCGAAACGTTAATTAAAACTTGTTATTCGTCCAATCATAGCATCTTCGGTCATCGCATTTTGCTACCGTCGACGTGGCATCGGACAGATAAAGAGTACAAATTATTCAAAAATAGAAGAAACCTCAGAGACCCGTTACAAATCACACACACAACGGCGGAGAAGAAGGCCACAGATCCCGACCATTGAACGGAGACTGGAAAGAATCCGATCAACGGTGGATGGGAACGAGAGTGGAAACTGCGCCGCCGCTGCTGTTTAAAGTGTCATACGGCACTTCCTATTCCTGGGATGTCTTCC
>JAJOOE010024028.1:0-14861 GCA_036250405.1 Solanum raphanifolium | reverse complement strand
CCCCCCCCCCCCCCCTTCCTGAATGGAGACCTATGTGGCCCAAATTCAATTAATCAAGCTCCAATATAAATATGAATATCAAACACTAAAAAAAAAAGGTCATTTGGGGATGGGGTGTGGGAGGGAGGTGTAGAGCAGGTTGGGTGGATTGTTGAGGGGGAGGAGAAACAACCAACATGAAATATCACTTACACCTTGAAATATCACTTAACCTTGTTTGGATGGTTGTTACCCATTGTATTGTTAGTTTAACTACAATGTTTGTTTTGATTGTTACTTAAATTATATTGTATCCTATCGTTTATTCATTGTTAGATAACAATGAAAAGACTCATTTAATGTAAAGACCGCTTTGGTGTGATTGCGTCGTTATCTTAATATTTTCTTCTCATTTTGTCTTTAATTATTTAATATTTCTATTTATCATTACCTTACCTTTTTCATAATAACTCTATTCCGTATATTATTTTTCTTGTAGATTTATCATCAAAATTCTGAATATGTGACATTATGTAACGATGGAGAACGATACAATCTATTCGAACGCTCTATTCATTAGAAGGATACAGTAGAATACAATACAACACAATATGATACATTATGAAACAATAAGTAATAGCCAACCAAACAGAGTGTAATACAATTTTATCTTTTTTTTACTTTCAACGAAAAAGTCATTTTCCAAAACTTATTTTAGTAAAGAAATATTTTTCATAGCATTTTCATTCACATAATATGTGCTTTTCAATGTCTTTCAATTATTGGTTCTTGGGGTCCAAAAGTCATGAATTCTCACATCAATACGACTAGGAGTTTCCATAGTCGTAAGTCCAGATCGTGTGCATTTGATTTGCTTGGCGTTTACCTTATATTTTTTAGCTCACTTGAAAACGATAACCATTAATCATGATTTGGTTATCATTGACTAGTAAAAAGAAATTTAGCCCCTATTCTACTCGTTGTATTTCTTTCATTTATTAGAACAAAAAAAATATGTACTTTCTTTGTAGGAGTGTTTACGATTTGATTTGGATTGACTATTTGTCAAAATCATAACCAAATTAATTTAATTTGTTTTTGAATATTAAAATCAAATCAAATATACATCCATTGGTTTGGT
The DNA here is from genome assembly GCA_036250405.1 of Solanum raphanifolium. Classification (NCBI taxonomy): domain Eukaryota; kingdom Viridiplantae; phylum Streptophyta; class Magnoliopsida; order Solanales; family Solanaceae; genus Solanum; species Solanum raphanifolium. The sequence continues at coordinate 13,741 of JAJOOE010024028.1, read as the reverse complement.
TGTTATCAATTTTGATTCGATTATTTAATTGTTAACCATATAAACGAAAATAAAAGGAATGATTGTTTTTTTTTTTTAAAAGTTGTCTTCGTGTCATTTTGGATCTTATAATTCTTATACCAGAACTCAAGTTATGTTTAATTTCCCGCTTATATTGTTAGCTAATCCAATATACTAAACAACATAAACTTAGGTATACGACATTTGATAGGTAGATAGGAAATAAGTTATTCATGTATAAAAATAATACGATATTTGGTTGACAACTTAGAATCCGCATAACTAATAATATATGTATAAGTTATGAGGAAATATGTGTATTATTTTATGTGGGATAGAATGAAGGTGTAATAACTAATACATGTATAACTATTACACGTATAACTAATACCTACAAAAAATAATTCATAGATTCACTCATAACTAATCCATTTATTATTAATACTTGCATTACTCTAACCATCTACCAAAAGACCCCTTACTGAATAATGCATAAGCTATCGATATTGTTGCACAAATAAAAGACGCATCATACCTTACATTTTAAAATTAGTTGATGCATATATATAAGTTATGAGGAAATCTATATATTAATTTTTCAATGAAACAAAATATATTTTATAGAAAATTTGTTAAATACATTAAATAAATAAATAAATAAATAAATAAATAAAAATAAAAATAAAAAATATATATATATATATATATATATATATATTATAATTTTAAAGAAGGAAATAATGTTGATAATGTAAGGATAAAATAAACATTTAATAAACTTAGAATTGCTATTATTCAAAATTGAGGAAGAATTTGATTTTTAAAGCACACTTAAAAGTCTAATAATTTAACCCAAAAATATTATTTCCAAAACACTTGTAGAATTTAGCACACATTTTGTGTTTCAATTATTGGTCCTTAAGGTCCATGAGTCATTAATTCTCAAATCAATACGACTAGGAGTTTCTAGAGTTTTTTAAGTAGAGATCGTGTGCATTTTATTTGCTTGGCATTTACCTATTGTTTTTTAGCTCAATTTTGAAAACGATATATAACCACAAATCATGATTAGGTTCTCATTGACCAATAAAATGAAATTTAGCCTCGACTATAGTCGATGTGCTTCTTTCATTTATTAGGACAAAAAAAAATCTAAGCAAAAAGCATTTACATATATTTCATTATTTCAATATTGTGATTGTTTAGCTCGATTAATTATCTTTTTATTTATTAAGGAGACACTTAAGAGAAAATACTAATTAAAGAAAGATTAATATTTTAAATGTTTAAGAATAATAAATAAGGATATAATAGTTAAAATATATCATTTTTTAAAAAGCGTTTAAATAAAAAATATGACAAGCTATATGATTCGAAAATAGAAAACTCTAATCTAGCGGTCAAAGTGTGATATGCCCCTAATGAGTAAGAATCATAGGAGATCATAGCTAGAATTCCAATAGACAAAAAATGTTATGTGATTTTTTATTTGCTTATGTTTGGTGGGATGATTACGAAAAAACCGATTTCGCATGTCATTTATAAAAGAAGAAAAATAATTTTATGATTTTTTTTACGAGAGAAGTTCATTTTTATACATAACTAATTTGAAAGGGGCATTTTTAAAAAAAAAATCCTTATCTAAGTAATCAGAGGCGGAGCCAGGACTAAGAGTTTGGGGGTTCAAATTAATTTTTTAAAAAAATAAGAGAAGGGGTTCAAACCAATAACTCTAATGTGAAAAGTATTTCCACGTCTTTCCCTTTACCACTGAACTGTCAATCAATTTTGTTACAGGTTCTCAAGTTAATATACATATATATTTATTTAATTTTCTATTGCAAATATAGGATCTACAGAAAAGCTATTGAATTCGTCTGAATCGACGAACCCTCACCTAGCTCCGCCTCTATAAGTAATCAAGAAACCTTGATTCCTTGATAATTACTAAATGTTTATCGTGGTGGAAAACACAAATACTTAATAAAATAATTAAGGTGAAGCGAGTGTGGAGCGAACACACCATTATTATTAAAAGGAAAAGGAGAAAACTCAGGACATCGATGAAGCATTAAAAATAGCTCTTGGTTTAGACAAAATAGTTGATTTTAGATAACTTTAGGGAACCCCACGTGAGAAGAAATATGGACTGGACTTCACTAAGCTAAAAGGTATGATAAAAGGAATAGTTGTAGGGATGCATTCACGTTAGTTGCACAAGGGGCTATTTTGCTTTAATTGTTGAAATAATGAACTCTCATGACCCGCACATAACATTCTTTTCCTCTATAATTCTTCTCCCGTTTCAATTTATTTAATCTACTTTTTCTATTATTTGGTTTCAAACAGAATATCGTAACAGTTTCGTAATTTCAATTTTTCATATAACATATTTAAGATCACTGAAAAATATTTGATATATTTGACATATCTTTAATTGTAGACCACGAGATTTTAAAAGAAAAATTCTTAAGCTTCGTGTCAAATTCAAATAAATTGAAATGAATGAAATATATATGTTTATATATCTAGAATTTTGCTAACCTAATATGGGGCCCTTAAACCACTTGCCTCACCTTTTTTTTTTTTTTTTCTGCATCAATCCTTTTTCCTTGCTTATCTATAGCTCTCTTGCCTATACTCTTCCTCTTTTCTAGATTTTCCTTTTTTCTTTTTGAGAAAAGTAGTAGGTTAGCAAGGCTTTCTTTTGGTTTCACTTAAATGCCCTTAGTAGTACATTAAAACATCAAAACTAAGGGTCATTATTGTCTTTTAACAAAAGCAAAAACCAGTTCCCCTTTTCATTCTCATCAAGAAATGGTGAAACTAAAACAAATGTTGGAAGAACAATTTAACCCAAATGTTGGGAGGATGAATGATATACATATATACTCAGCCAGAAATTAAATGTGTAACTCTCTATCCATTGATTGAAGGATCCAACAACACTAAACATAATAATCCTCAAAGATTCATCTCTATATGTTGTTGTTTTCCACCTTTAACTTTTTCCACTCTCTTCTTTCTTTGGACAATAGAAAAAGACATAAATTTTGAACTTGACAGCTAATTGTATATTTATTTGCTTTTCTTTCTCTTGACAAACAACATTACATCCAATTTAATTTGAAAAGAATAAAATATACGCACATCTTTTGTGAAGACAGAAAGACTATTTACGGCTAGCTTTTCTCTCTCTTGGGATGTATATGGTTAAATCTCAACTTGTGTTACTACTTCTTTATTTATTCAATATGTGATGTGACGCAAATCGATGACTTATGTCCAATCATGGTTGCTAACAAGGGTTATGGCAGTTAACCCTTATAGTAAAGTGTTCCTTTATACTAAAGAATTAATCAAACAAACAGTGTTTACAGGATCAAGTCTGAAAGTGACCTAGCCAAAATGAAATAGGAAACAAACTAAAACAAAATCAAATATATAGAGATACAAACATAAAGCAAAAAGGGCTGATTAGATCGAAAACCAGAAGATGAGATTATTGGACGCGGCACAGAGGCGTATCCAGGATTTTGAGATGATGGGTGCACTATTACAAAAAGGTTGATCTAAGATATAAATTTGACCGGTTTGACATTTAGGTTTTTACTACTGAAAAACTGTTAAAATTTTAATATTATAGGTCCAAATTTAATCTTTTTTATATATATATTTGAATTGATTTAAATGTCAAAAGTGTTATCAATGACCACTTAGAGAAGTGTTATCTAATTTTAGAAAGAAAAATAAAAAAAGATAAATATAAAATTTAAATTTCTTACCTCACGTAGAGAGGTGCACACAATCATTATCGCATTATGTGAGTGTGGGTTCACACATCTCTATTTTAATATTTTAAAAAAAATGTAACTCTACTATATATGATTCCGGGAGGGGAGCATGAGTTCACGTGAACCCGGTGACCCTCCTTGAATACACCTATGTCACCGTGAAGAAAAAAGATTAAGAATTTTTGTCTTATCTATCTGTATATTCTATACTAACTTCAAAACATGAACTCCCTAACTTGAATGTTAAATCTCTATAATACTCATAACTTAAAACACTCAATTTAGTATATCTTCTATTTTATATTTTTATTTATTCATTTTATATATTATTAAAAGAATACATTTTTTTCACATGAAGGGTTGTATATTTTATGATAAGTTGTGACTATTTCAAAGTGTTGTGATTTTTCCGATTAGTTGTGACTTTTCTAAATGGTTGTGACTTTTCTAAATGGTTATGACTTTTCCAACGAATTATCACTTTCCTGAAAGGTTTTGACTTATCTAATAAAACACAATAAACACATGTTCATACTACCATTTAATGGTTATAAATAGAGGAATTTCCTCTAATTTTTAAACTAAAAATTTCCTAAGTTTTCTACGCTTCTTCTTCTTCAAAGAAAACCACAAGTGTGATTTGCACTCATTAGGTGAGTTAAAATTTTAATGAAAAATAAGATGTCACACAAATAAGGTTTGGTGAACAAATTTTACCAATCATAATATCTAAGCACACTAGGTTGTAAGCATTGTAACAAAGATTAGCATTGTGCAGATGATGAAGTGTTATATAATTTCATGTATTCGAAAGTTGTTAAGTTTGTTTTGTCTCAAATTTTCGGTATGTTTTTCAAGAGAATACTAATAATTTCTTTTCCATATTGTAGTATTTACATAATTTATGAACTAGTTATAACATCAACACTTTTATTTGCAAATTCTTTTATTTTATGGACATGACCTACGACTCGTAGATCATTGCACGACCCGTCTTGACAAGTCGTCATCAAATGTACTGGACTAAATATCTCTGAATATTTCTATGACTTAGCCCTACGACTTGTACTATGCTTCCGTCATCCCATACTTAGCCAAAATCAAACTCCAACTTCTTTACCCTCTTCTATGGGTCGCTCTTACAACTCACAAAGTGGACTATGGCTCGTAGAGGGGATCCTTAAATCTCAAAAATCTATGTTGCCTCACTGTATCTTTCAACCTATATTGTCAATACTCATTTTCCTGCACACAGAGACAAAAATACATCAAACCTACTAACAAATGATTATGACACATGAAAAACTCCAAGTTTAAAGCATTATAAGTACCGTAAATACGCGGTACGTCAATATCCTCAATTTAAAATTGTTGTTTATTCTCAAGCGACACTACTAACACAAAAATGACACAACACAAATGTAAACCTAAAATTCAAGAAATCACATGACCTTTTCTCAACAATCCATAATCCTTTGTCTCAATCAAGCAGAGTGCAATCATTAAGTTCAAAACAAGCCAACACATGCAGATCAATTCATGACATAGACATACCAATGGATACATTCAGATACACTGATAACAATCACCAAGATATCGACATTTCGACAATGTAACTTGTGCCCTCACCGCAAAGAAGTCTCATTTTTCACAGAGATGAATATATATTTCAAGTTCAGAGACTCGGTATACTCTCACTCTCAAAATTGAATTCAGTACAGTACATGCACAATACCACAAACTTGCCTTATACCCAATACTTTGACTCTCAGACCGTTAAATTAGGATCACTATAGAGCTTTCGTGGCTTGTAATGTAGGCTTAGGATCAGGTGGGTATGTTTTAGATTTAAAGTGATTTTTCTACCCCCCTTTACATTACATTACATTGACTATATTTCTCTTTTAAAATCAGTACTTATTTCACATTTATTCTCTCTTCTCCTCATCTTTTCGCTTAAGCTCAGGTGTGGCTTGAATTTGCTTTTCTTTCTTCTTATCTTTTTAGTTTTTCATTCTTTTATCTTTTTATTTTGTTTCTGCTGTCATGCCATCTTAATAATATTTTCTATTTTCTCAATACACAACTTTTTTCACACCCCTTTCTTTTCTTGTTTTCCTCTATAACAACCACCCTCAACTTAGGCTAAATGTCCAACGAGGGACTAGGGCCAAAACAAAGGTTAACATTTATGACAGGAAAGGTGAATTGTAAATCAAAAGAATGGTCCAATTTAGGTTCAGCAATTTGGTGAAGGGAGAATTTTCATTTGATTGGTAATTTTTCGGCTTAGTGGATTCAATTTCAACAATGAACTATGAACCTTTCCTAATAAAAAATTTAATCACCCTAGAAAGACTAATACCACAAGTTCTAGACTGGCATACACTACACAAATGAATAAATACCTCACGCACACACCTGGCACATCGTTTTACTATCATTTTACTAGTGTATCTAGTCCATGCTTCAACTTAAGTCATGTTATCTTATCAATTATTATTATGTCATACAAAGTTCCTATACAATTGGCTTGTCATTCACACAACTATAGCACAAAACATACAAAAATTTGGAGGGATATCAATTTCATTGAGATCTTGCCATCATGCTTCTATTTCTAGTCTACTTTTACAATCAAGATCCTAAACATGCTGATTTAAAAAAATAGTCCCTGGGGGGTGGGGGAAGGAAAGAACACAGACAAGAAAATTCCAAGGCATGATCAAAGTGTTCGGGCTATTCAGACTTCACCCTTTACACTATCGTTGTCCAAATCATTCACGGTCTGCTCACAAAGAATACCATATGGTTCCTTCCTTGCTAGCCATGATCTTGAAAGATTAATCTAAGATTCGGTAGCAGTTGTCTTTTTCAGAGTCATCTCAGGTGCACTCTTGACATTCTTAGGAACAATTAATTTTATTAAAATTACTTGATATCTATATTCAACTGCTTCCAATCATATGACAAAATATCTGTCCCAGTTTTCTTCATTTTCTAATGATATTTCTAAACATGTTATTCATACGATAAACGGGTATACATTGTCTTCTTCGGATATTGATTCTATTAGAATTCTATATAATGTTCTCTGTTTACCTAATTTGAAGGCTAATTTGGTTCGGTCAGTCAACTAAATTATCAAAATTGTGTAGTAAACTCACTCAATGGTTATATGATTCAGAAACTGAAAATAGAGATAATCGTAGCCACATGGCATAAAGTTGGCTAAATGTTTCTACAAGAGTTGGTTCATTGTCGCTTTCATCATTATTTTTTTCATTCTCTGCAACAAATGTTACTTACTCAAATAATTTGCTCGCTCTTTGGCATAATAGGATGGATTATCCACATTCCTCTTGGCTTCAACACATGCTTAAATCATGTCTTTCAGCTGCACATGACATTGATTTCAGTCGCCCTCTGACATATTTTAATTGTGTCTATTTGAAAGTCACAAGTTTCCTTTTCATCCAACTCATCTGATTATGAAGATCCATTTGATTTAGTGCATAGAGATGTTTGGGATCCTTTTCCTATTTTGTCAAGGATGGGATATAATTATTTTTTGTTATTATTGATCATGAGTCTAGATACACATGAGTGTTTTTTATTCGAAATAAATCAGAGATTTCGACTCTTATTATGAATTTTGTTGAGTATGTTCATAAAACTGTAAAGATATTTTGTTCTAATTCTAGGGGAGAGTACATTAAGACTAATCTTGTTGAGTTTTTCAAAAAAAAATTATTTCCCAACGCAGTTGTCCTCATACTCTGAAATAAAATGGATTGCAGTAAGGAAAATTGACATGTTATCGAAACTACATTGGCTCTGTTGGGTACGTCTAATATGCCTAAGAGTTTCTGGTCCAAAGCAGTACTTATTTCTGTATATTTAATCAATGGACAAACTTTCCCAGACATTACCAATGAAGCATTGTACTATAAGCACTGGTCATCGACCGTCTCATCATTGTATGACATATTTCTTCTCATAATCAACTTGATGATTTGTTTACAAAGGCAATGACACGTGCACAACATCAATAGATTATCTCCAAATTTCTACCGTGTGATCATTGGTATCATTTTGAGATGGGATGTTAGACAATGTTATAATTGTATAGTAATTACAAAATATACTATTTCTTACAATACGACTTAATTACAGATTGTACAGTTATTACAATATATACTCCTTCCTATAATAGAACTTTAACCCTATAATAGTAAAGCTATAAGCATTTTCTACTGTACCATTCTATGAATAGAGAATACGATTCAAACAAACCTCACGTTTGGCTATCAGTTTCTATCCCAATTAAGTCTATTCTTGTGTATGAGTGAACCTATCAAAAGATAATGCAATGTGAATAACTTCACACGTGACGACGGATAATCATTTACTTTTTTGATAAGGAATCAACAAATATTTCACTTTCCAAATACAATTCATATGATATCTGAAAAGTGGGGGACTATCTGTATGAGAAAAATATGTTTTTGACTAATCGATGAATCAGACAATAACACATGATAAAATTGAAATAAGATAGACATTGATCCTTTCTACCTCAGCTCGAAGAAAATCCCAAGACTGAGGCCCTATATGTGACCAAGATCAGTATGACCTCAATGTTATTAAAGTCGTTCTATAATCGGGTAAATTGTAGGACCTCTTCATGAATACAAATCACTTTAAAAATGTAAAACCCCTTATAATAACCCTCAGATAGATTAACAGTTAGACTCAAATCTAGCGTTGATCTTCCCCCAATCAGCTACGGGCTCAATGTAAGAGCTCATACATGTGCTATTAGGTAGTCGTGTCAAAACAAGCATGTGTTCTTTTCACACTATGGCATAGGCTTGGATACTCTTCCTATGAAAGAGATATCTCTGAAGAGGGAAAAGTATTCAGAACTAGGGATGGCAATGGGGTGGAGCAGGGTGGGTGTCATGCCCCGAGCATACATCTCGGACGTGGTTGGCACTTGAGAACCATTGTTGGCCCCAAGCGAACCCTTGGTCTGGCTTACTTACTCAGCGAAAGACTCTAATCATTATTACAATGATCAATTGCACCTACTCAATTATTTAATAAAATAACTTAGAATGTTCAAAAGTAAACATTCAACTTGGCCAAAATGGCAACTCAAGTCTTAACATATGAAATGATAATGTAAAGACAACTGAACTACTAACTGCCTATGAAGCCTCTAAAACAAAGAGGGATGTCGGGACAGGACCCCCGATCATCCTAACAACTGAAAAGTAAAAAGCAAATGATAAAAGAGTCCTCCGGAATGCAAGAAAGCTCACCAACTGACTCTGAGTGCTCAATCTGATCAACGAGGCGTTGGATGTTGATCCTGGTTACCTGCGTCTGCATCATAAGACAATGCAGGCCAACTGGTATTAGTACATTAAATGTACGAGTATGTGAGTTGGAATGCTAAACACAAATTAAGCTTAAAAAGAATCTGAAAGGAACACTTACCTTGGCTTTACTCAACTCCTGAATAACATAACTCAATATAAAGCAATAAACATATGCAATATATAGAAAGATTGTAAAACAGTGAAAAACAACTTAGTTCGTTAAAGAAAAATGCAATAACAAAGTCAACTTTACTTATATAATAAAGTAATATAGTTTCTGTGGGAGTTTCTCTAATCGACAACCACCACTATGAGCCTAAGTGGTGATATAACGTCTTGCCCACGCTGTCAGAACTGTCCTATACTTCACCGTCATATAGAATGCTTAACTAAGTTGATCCACTAGTCTATGCTAAAAGCATCTTAAGGAGTCATCTAAAAAGTATGATCATTTACTACCCATAATGGCTACATGGTTTATGGAGACGTGAGTTATCTGAACTCAAACTCGTCTCCATATCGGTGCTCAATACTACTCCCAAAATATACTTAGCTCATATGTTTGTTAAAACAAAACTCTTTCTTTGGTTGGAGATAATTACTCAAAACTTAGCTTAAAAGCTCTCTTGGAAATCTTAGTTTCCTTTCTTGCTCAAATGTAAAAACATTTTAACTCTTGGGAATACTTAGTTCCTGTATAATCTTTGAAGAGTGAATTTTACTTTTACTCTTTACTGAAAATTAGCTCAAAGGCTCTTTTATAAATCTCAGTTTCCTTTCTTGTTTAAATGTGAAAACATTTACTCTTTGGGAATAGATAGTCCCGATATACTCTTTTGAAGAAATGCACTTCAAACTTTACTCTTTACTCAACTCAAAACTCAAGTCTTAAAACAAAGTTAAAAGATTTGTAAAAGACTTTTGGAAACTTTATGAACTTCTCTTAACTTGACTCTTGACTTGACTCTTAACTTCTCTTGACTTGACTCTTAACTTTCCTTTAATTGAATTATGGATTCAAGGATTGTGATTTGTGATATGAAAGATCTCATGATGTTTAGGAATGATTTTAGATAGCTAAACATGAGAAATGATCAAGAATTCAGTGCTTGGAAACCAGTCAGCAACGCGGAGGTGTATTTACATTTTGGTCACCAAACTAATTTTTGAGCCAGAGAGGTCCGTGTCTTCGCCGTGACGCGAAGGGAAAATTATGTTTCTGAGGAATAAGTCCGTGACGCGGACCTGGTACCCAGTTTCTGCCCGACTTGTTCCTTCTTCATTTTTTAACCCCAATTCACCTAAACTCGATTCTTTTTCTCAAATTCCCTTTAGATTCAGATACACAGTATGTATACACAAGAATATAACTCAAACAACTCAATGAAACAACATTTTAACCTCAAGGACTCCTCAATCTCAACCTAACTCAAGAACGAAGGCCAATTTCAAGAACACCATTCAAGATCCGTCAACTTTCAACTTTCTATAATAAACTTCGCTAAAATTAACATGATTGGTGTGTGGGTGAACGAACCCAACGCTATGAAAGACTCACATACCTCTTTAGGGATCAACCCTTGTTGAAATCCACAAGCTAAACCTTCAAGAACGACGAACTTTGCTCTTTCTCCTCTTTTCTCCTCTTGCGTTCTTTCTCCAAAAACCTAGGATAAATTTCCAATTGTCTAAACTGAACCAATTAATTTTAGACCTCAATTTAATTGCTAAAAATGAATTAACTTAATTGGGTGGTGAAAAGACCATAATGCACTTCTAAAATCTGGATTGAACTTTCCTTATTTGAACAACCCAACTTCCAATGGGCATAACTCACTCATACGAACTCAGAATCGCGCAAACTCGGCGGCGTTGGAAAGATTATTCCTATATATTTCCTATGATATCTAGAAACACACCTAAATCATCCTGAGCTAGGAGTTATGGTGTTTCTCTTTCTAGCTCTTTCAATTTGCGAGATGTTACAATATCTCCCTCTTGGGAACATTCGTCCTCGAATGAGATTACTCTTAGTAGGCTAAGGGTGTAACATTAACATTCAACTCAGACACCCAACAAGCAATGTAATTACAACATGCTAATTTTATAATATCCTCGAATGAGATTACTCTTAGTAGGCTAAGGGTGTAACATTAACATTCAACTCAAACACCCAACAAGTAATGCAATTACAACATGCTAATAGTATAAATAAAAGCCAAGATAAAGATTAGTACCTTAATATGGAACTTCTCCGGATTCGAAGAGATGTGGATATCTCTTCTTCATATTTTCCTCAGCTCCCCAAGTAGCTTCCTCAACAAATTGGTTCCTCCAAAGGACTTTGACTGATGCTACCTCTTTTGTTCTCAACTTGCGAACTTGGCGATCTAGAATCTGAACAGGATCTCCTCATAAGACAAGCTATCCTTGATCCAAATATCTTCAGTTGGTATGATCAATGAAGGATCGCCCATACACTTTTCCAACATGGAGATCTGGAACACCGAATGGACTACTGCTAATTCTTGTGGTAGCTCTAACTCATAAGCTACATTGCCAATCCTCTTGGATATTCTGTAAGGCCAATATACCAAGGACTAAGCTTTCCCTTCTTACCAAATCGCATAACACCCTTCATGGGTGAAACTTTCAAGTAAACTCAATCATCTATTTCAAACTCTAACTCCCTCTTCCTACCATCAGTGTAGGATTTCTGACGACTCTGCGCTATTCTCAATCTCTCTTGAATAACTTTCACTTTCTCCATTGCTTAATGAACTAAGTGTGGTCCTATCAACCCTGTTTCACCAACTTCAAACCATCCAATAGGAGATCTGCATCTTCTCCCATAAAGAGCTTCGTAAGGGGCTATCTCAATGCTAGAATGACAACTATTGTTGTAAGCAATCCAATGAGAGGTAGGTGATCATCCTAATTACCTTTGAAATCAATCACACAATCTACCTTGATACCTCATGTAACATCTCGCAACTAGAAAGAACTAGAAATAAGTTTAAAATCTGGAAATAGTCATTTTTGGAAAGTATAAAGAAATCTGGAAAATTTTAAGTAAGTTAAATTGAGTTTTTGGTCAACTTCAAATGACCATAACTCCTAGCTCAGGATGAGTTAGGTGTAGTTCCAAATATGGTTGGAAATATCTTGGAATTATCTTCCCAACGCCTCTGAGTTTGCGTGATTCCGAGTTCGTATGAGTAAGTTATACCCTTTGAAAGTTGGGCTGTTAGATTAAGGAAAGTCTAATCCGGGTTTTGGAAGGGTAAACTAGTCATTTCCTTACCTACTTTGCCTATTTCGTTTTTAGGAATTAATTGGGGTAAAACAAGACTTTATTCAGTTTAGAAAATTAGAATTTATGCTAGGGATTGGAGAGGAGAAGAAAGAAGAGAAAAGAGGAGAGAAATCAAGAAATCGCCAAGAACGTTCAAGATTTGCGAGTGGAATTCGTCGAGAGTGATCCCTACAAGGTAAGTGAGATCACATAGTGTTGGTTTAGTTTACCCACACGCCAAACTTGTTTCAATTCAGCAAATTTGGAGTTGTTTGAATGTTAAGAAAGTGAAGTTCTTGAAGAACATTGTTGAATTCTTGTTGGTTGATTGTTGAATGCCTAGTGTTGATTTGATTCGTGCTTCTAGGTTGTTTTTTGAGTTAAATCTATTGGGTATTGAGGGTCCTAATGATTCTAAGTGTTTGGGGAAAGAACCATTAGGGTTTAGAGGGTTTAGAGATGAAAAATGGAGAAGAAAAGTCGTCAAACACTTGGGTATAGGGGTGGGGAGTCGCGCCAGCCAGCGCCCCCCAAAAGGGTCCTTGAATGTTCACCCTTGGGGCAATGCGCCAGCCAGTGCACCCCAGACCAGTCCCTGAATGTTGAGGGTTGGCGCCCCGCGCCTCTCAGAGCGCTAGGGACGCCAGTTCTCCACATTCGCTCCCCACCTTTTCATACTTGTTCCTTAGCAATGTACCTATGTTTTCTAGTTGATTCCAACACTCTAAGGTACACCTAAAAATCATGAAATCATCCAATACACGAGATCATGAACCTTGAATCCATAATCCAATTCAAGGAAAGTTAAGATCAAAGTCTAAGAAGTCAAGAGTCAAGTCTAGAAGTTAAGAAGCAAGTCAAAGCAAAGTTTCCTAAAGTTTTGAAGAGTATTTAACAATGTTTTAAATTCATTTTAAGACTCAAGTTTTCAAGTTAAGCAAATAGTAAAGAGTTGAGTTCATTTCTCAAAAAGCTATTAGGGAACTAAGTATTCCCAAAGAAGTTTATAAATGTTTTCACATTTGAGCAAGAAAAGGGAACATCGATTCCAAGAGAGCCTTTGGGCTAAGCTTTGAGTAATTATCTCAAACTAAAGAAAGAGTTATGTTTTTAAACATATGAGCTAAGTATATTTTTGGGAGTAGTATTGAGCACCGATATGGGGATGCGAGATCATATTAACTCAAGTCTCCATAAACCATGTAGCCATCATGGGTATTAATGGGTCATACTTTTTAGATGATCACATAAGTTAAGCTAGTGGA